>JAOTQR010077242.1:0-12332 GCA_025774065.1 Solanum ossicruentum | reverse complement strand
GCCTCCAATACCAAGTATGGGCCAGTCAACGCCATCTCTCCCAGCTCAAACCACCCTACTGGGGACCTACACCTCCTACCATATAAAGCCTCAAATGGTGCCATACCGATACTAGCATGAAAGTTATTATTATAAGCACACTCAATGAATGGAAGATGGTCATCCCAATTACCCTTGAACTCGATTACACAAGCCCTCAACATATCTTCCAAGGATTAGATTGTCCTCTCGGCTTGCCCATCGGTTTGAGGAAGAAAGGCAGTGCCCAAGTCCCCTTTGAAACGACCTCTAGAAGTGAGAAGTAAATTGGGTACCCCGATTCGATATGATAGACCTAGGCACACCATGCAATCTCACCAACTCTTGGATGAACAACTTTGCATAATTCTTGACATAAAAAGTAGTGTTAGTTGGTGGGAAA
The DNA here is from genome assembly GCA_025774065.1 of Solanum ossicruentum. Lineage (NCBI taxonomy): Eukaryota > Viridiplantae > Streptophyta > Magnoliopsida > Solanales > Solanaceae > Solanum > Solanum ossicruentum. The sequence goes on along the minus strand of JAOTQR010077242.1, from coordinate 11,911 downwards.
TGAGCCGACCTAGTCATCCGGTCGACTATTACCCAAATAGAGTCAAATTGACTTCGGGTCCGAGGCAAACCAACTACAAACTCCATGTTCACGTCTTCCCACTTCCTAGAAGGAATCTCAATGTCTTGAGACAACCCACCGGGCCTTTGGTGCTCTACCTTAACTAGTTGACAATTTGGGCATTCAGATACAAACTAAAGCTATATCCTTTATCATTCCATACCACCAGTACGCTTCCCTCAAATCTCGATACATCTTAGTTGATCCCGGATGAATTGAATAATGAGAGTTGTGAGCTTCACTCATGATCACCTTCCTATGACCATCCACATCCGAAACACATAGTCGATCTTGATACCAAAGCACGCCATCTCCCCCTTGGGTGAACACCTCAATCTTCTTCTTGGCAACCAATTTTTTCAATTCAAACTAGATGGGTCTATGTCTTTGATTAGTTACATCTATAACCACCGAAGATTCGGCCCCATTTTGAACATTAATACCACCATCATCAGAATCGGAAAACCTAATGCCCAATCTAGACAAATGGTGCACGTGCCCTGCAAACTCCATTTTATCCTCCTTAGTATGAGCCACACTCCCCATAGAAAGCCTACTAAGAGCATCGGCTACCACATTCGCCTTGTCGGGATGATAATGAACACTCATGTGGTTGTCCTTTAGGAGTTCCAACCATCTTCTTTGCCTCAAGTTAGAATCCCTTTGAGTGAACATATATTGTAAACTCTTGTGATCGGTGGAAACATCAACATGCACACCATATAAATAGTGCCTCCAAATCTTCAAGGCAAATACCACTGCTGTTAACTCAAAATCATGAGTAGGATATTTACACTCATGCAGCTTCAATTGCCTTGATGCATAATCTATCACCTTACCATGTTGCTTAAGTATACAACCCAACCCAATCCGTGAAGCATCACAATATACCACAAACCCATCCAAGCCATTTGGTAAGGTCAAAACAGGAGCCGATATAAGCCGATCTTCCAAAGTTTGACCTTCTTTTGGGTTATCTTAATCAACAAAGATGCAATAGATGAGAACACTTCAACGAACCTTCTATAATAACCAGCCAACCTAAGAAAACTCCAAATGTCTGAAGGAGTCAATGGTCTAGGCCAATTCTTCACGGACTCGATCTTCTTTGGATCCATCTTTATACCATCATCGGACACCACATGACCAAGAAAAGCTACTTAACCCAACCAAAACTCACATTTGCTAAAATTGGAATACAACTTCTTTTCCCGCAAGGTTTATAGAACCAACCTCAAGTGATACATATGCTCCCGCTCACTTCGGGAATAAATGAGAATATCATTAATGAAAACAACCACGAAACTATCAAGGAACGGCTTGAACACTCTATTCATAAAACCCATAACACATTCGGAGCATTAGCTAAACTAAATGACATCACGACAAATTCAAAGTGCCCATACCTAGTCCGAAAAGCCGTCTTGGGAATATCACACTCTCTAACTTTCAACTGATGATACCCAAAATGAAGGTCAATGTTTGAGAAGTAGGTAGCCCCCTGAAGTTGGTTGAACAAGTAATCGGTTCTAGGAAACGAATACTTATTCTTGATGGCCATCTTATTCAATTGCCTATAATTAATACACATTCATAGAGATCCATCTTTCTTCCTTACAAATAGCATCGGAGTTCCCCATGGTGATATACTTGGTCTAATGAAGCCTTTCTCTAACAAATCTTTCAACTGATCCTTCAACTCTTTCAACTCGGTCGGTGCCATACGATAAGGAGGAATAGAGATAGGTTGAGTATCTGGGAGAAGGTCTATGCCAATATCTACTTCCCTTTTAGGAGTAAACCCGGAAAGTCTTCGGGGAACACATTTGAAAACTCATTTACCACCGGAATTGAAAAAAGAGTAGATGATTCAGACTCTACATCCGTGACCTTTATAATATGATAAATGCATCCCTTGGAGACAATCTTTCGAGCCTTGAGGTAGGAAATAAAATGACCCTTAATAGCGGATTCACTACCCTTCCATTCAAGAACGGGCTCACCAGGATGTTGAAACTTGACCTTTCGGGTTCCACAATCTATAAAAGCATATGATGCATGCATTCAGTCCATCCAAATAATTACATCAAAATCAAACATCTCATGTTCCCCAAGATCACACGTGAAAACTATATGCAACACAGAAATTGGACAACCACGATAGACCCTATGAGCAACAACAGATTCATCCATGGGAGTAAAAATTGAAAAAGGGTCTCTCAAGATCTCAGGACTCAAACCAAACTTAATGGGCAATAGAAGAGTCATAAAAGACAATTTTGCACCCGAATCAAGCAAAGCATCATCAAAATCAAAGACTTTTAACGTACCAGTCACAATATCTAGGGCCTCCTCAGCCTCCTATGGGCATGGACAACATAAAACCTGTTGTTCCTTGGAGCAACACCTTGAGTAGCTTTAGGTTGGATTTGAGCACCTTGATTCACTTGACCCTTATTAATTGCCTTTGGACAATCAACATGCTCACGCCCCATTTCCCCACAACTAAAGTAAGCACCCGAACACCATAAGCACCTTCCAGGGTGATTTCTTCTGCATTTCTCATGTCGTGGAGGCAATGGTCCATCACTGACCAGTTCCCTAAGAGGAGGCACTCTAGCATTAGCAACCTAAGCATTAAAACCTTAGCCCTACTAAAAGCGACCAAAACCACCACCCCGACAACCGGAGAATCCACCATCAAAATGGGCTCTCTTAGGATTATGCACTCTTTTCTCCTTAAGTTTCTCTCCTTCAATTTTCTCAGCATATACCATGAGTCTGGAGATATCCATAGCTCGAATAAGAATGTCCATAAGATATTCTTTCAGAAGAAAGTCAGAGATACCAGAAATGAACTTATGCAACCTTGCACGAGGGTCAGTGACAAGTATTGGAGCATACTTGGAGAGCTTAGTGAACCTTAGGGCATAATCCCTCACACTCAGTCACCCTGTTTAAGGTTGATAAATTCAGTTATCTTGGCTTCACTAAGCTCAAGTGGGAAGAAATGATCCAGAAAGGCGAGCTTGAACTCCTCCCAATTAACAACATTACCACAAACTCTCTCCATAGATCACTGAGTGTACCACACCTGGGCCACATCCTTCAACTGATAAATAACTTGTTCAACTTTGTCCTAAGAAGTAACACCCATAACATTCAACACCTTGGTAAGCTCATCAATGAACTCCTGAGCATCCTCATCAACTTTGATCTAAAGAACTTCAGAGGATTCATTCGGGTGAAATTCCTCACTCTAGAAGCCAGAGTGGGATCTCGAGGAAGGTTAGCCTGCCTAGTCACCACTTAGGAAAGCATACCAAAGGCCGTACATAACTCAATATTTGAGATAGGCTCATCCATAGGCCCTTGAGGTGCTTGACCCTCATTAGCCGAAGCTGGTAGGGAGCTCTTCCTTGAGGCATCTTCTGTGATGGGGCAAAGACGCCATCAAAATAAAGAAACTAAACATACGAACCATTGCACGACATAAGGTATGAAGAAGTGAGATAATTCCTAGAACGTTGTCATAACTTCGCACTCATAGGTATGGTGCACTTCACACCCATGAATAGGACTCTACTTGATATGACGTGTTGTACTTCGAGGATCATTTATAAACCTAGTGCTCTGATATAAAGCTTGTCATGACCCGGACCTATGGGCTAAGAGTGAGATAGCGAATGGGAACCTGAGATTCCCCAATTAATTCACACATCATTGGTTCAAAAGAACATGAGAATAGTAGAATACATAGTTGTAATGGATGGGAAAATAGGACGTATGCTATGGGGATGTCATAAGACTAGGGATTAACATGGATTCACATAGCACATAACACACAATAACTAAGGGGCGAGTAAGTATGACTCACTCTGTGGGGGCAATACGAGGCTTAAGATTTTTCATAATATAACATAGATCCATAACATAAGCTCATGATCAATATAATGGCATGACCATATACAAAATATAATCCTCCAAACACATCACTTAGGACATAAACATAAAAAAGTTTACAAGATATCCAGCAATGCCTCTAATCATAAGATAGAACGGGGGCCAAGACACACCCCGACCTCACGCTCAAAATGAGTAAAATAGGTTAAACACCATAGATAGAGGATATAGTGATTTGTTCTTGGAAGATAGGACTCACCATAACAAGCTAAGCTTGAGATCCAAGTTAAACACCGTACAGTGGTTGAACATAGTCGTCGGTCCCTACATGGTGAGATCATGTAGGCAAAAGTATGCGTTAATACGTTTGAATATGCTAAGTATAAGGGATGCTATGCATATGACTTACCAACTTGCAACCAATGTTAGATGACAAGGAAACATATTATAGAAAGAATTATATAACAAGAAAGTAGTACATCAATATTCCATGATGCGCATGATGCATGAATGCGAACATACTTCATATATATTGAGGATTGGACCATAACCGACATGAAACCAAGTGAGCTATGCCATGGAACCCCATTGTCTACTCCACAACAATAAGAAGTGACCTACTTTCCAAATGTAGATCCTTAACATACTTTCCCTCTTGAGGCATAAATATAATCCTATGTTAGGTATATAGTTCAAGGAAAGGAGTATGGACCCTTGGGATAGTCCATGCCAACATCCAATCCATCCGTTCTAGGTCGTCATCCCAATAGAATACATACATATACATGCTTGTAAAAGAGGCATAAGACTTCCATATCGTTATATGCATTCTTAGGCTTAAAGGCAAAATCATATTCTTCATAATCATGCATAAAAGGATAAAAAGCCAAAACATTCTTCATGAAATACTTTTCATGCATAGGGATAGCTCTTTAGAGCACCTTATTGAGAGAAGAGTCTGGTCCCTTGGGGATGTCTTACTTCGAATCAAACCTCAATCGATGCTCCCTTAAACATAGTGGTGTAAACACTCATAATTTGCTCAATGAGCATTAAACTTAGACAAGTATGTGATCACATTCTTTTCATAACCAATATCGTATCAAAATCATATCATAAAAATTAATCGGGCTTAACCCGCTTCATAATAAAATTTTCATAATATCTCATGTATATGAATGCATATGCCATGAATGTGTTGAGAAGCATGGGTAATATAGATTCAAACTTATTTCAACAATACATTATAATATTGAAGTAAAATCATAAATAAAATTCACATTTAAAGAATAATATGGAACCCATGCATAAAACAAGTTTAACGGGACATGCGTATTCGTGACTTCATAAATGCAATGTAAATCCTCCTAATATAGCTCAAATCAACTTAAAATCTGTAGATAAATGTAACCCAAACATTACTTCAATTTAAGGAATCACAATATTTAAAACCCCAATTTAAAGTAAGCTAGAAATTCATGAAAGTTACTGGAAAATTGTTTGGGGCTCCTTGATTGAAAGGAATCAAGGATCAAACCCTCATACCTTGACCAATGAAGAAGTTTTCACGAGAAATTTGAAGGAGGAAAAGCTTTCCTTGAATTCCCAAGTCGTCAATCCACAAGAGTTTCTTGATAGAGGTTTAAGAGTGTTTCAAAATGTGAGGAATGAATTTGATTATTTTGAATAGGCTTTAGGACATTAGGAAGTCTTTAATATGAAGTTACAAAAGACCATTAGAATAAATCATATTTACGGAAATGCCATTAATAAAACGAGTTGAAAAATTTATGTCACCACTTCAAGAGAGGGTTCACGGCCCGTGTGGCATTACACGATTTGTGTACTTGCCCGTGAACCCTCACTTTGAAAAATTTTCACCTGACAAAGGATAACCCATACTTAGAAAAATTTGACAAAAAGTCATTTATACGGGGGGGCTTCAGGGATCGTGTGAGGTCTCACGGTCCATGTGACTGCCCGTGAGACCTTGCTTGGAATTGTTTCAGAAAATTTAATCTAAATGAGGTTACACTGGAGGCCTCACTGACCGTGTGAAGTCACACAGGCCATATAGGTGCCCATGAGACCATACTTAGAAACATTTCAGCAAATTTATTCAAGACAAAGGTGCTTCAAATGAAGGTCGTACGAACCGTGTGAAGTCTCACGAGCCGTACAAGCATTCGTATGAAGGTACCAAGTTACAAGACATGATTCAACACTTAGAATATAATTTCAGGAAGAAATTTCATGATATCCCAACCCCATGGTTCGTGAGATGCCACACGGTGTATATAGGTGCCCGTGTGGCTTGCCTTAGAAAAATGGAGGCAATACAACACTGGAAGGTTTTACGAAAACGAGAATAACTTCTTCATACGAACTCTAAATGAGGTGAAACAGGATGCGTTAGAAAGCAAACTCAAAGAGATTCAATTTGATAGGTCATGGCCCACTCAGATCATTTTGTTCTAAGAGATATAACCATTTAAAGTTGACCCTTCTATCGGTTTTTGTGAGAAGCTTAACCAATGGACTCCTTTGAACTTCGCTTGATGTAGGGGACCCATGATGGCCCCAAAACATATAAATGATCTTGTCTTGAAGGTTTGCAAGAGAACTTAGCTTAAGCATGAAGGTTCCGTTCCAATCTCACAAATTGCAGGGTATTACACCGGGTCATTACATTATCTCCCCTTTGGGAACATTCGTTCTCGAATGTGCAAGAACAAGGCTTGAAAGGCTTGACGTAAAATCTGAAAGTTTTAAATCACAATACATAATGCATAGCATATTGCTTGAAAATCATAAAGTCATTAAAACTCATATCAAAACATTATAAGAATCATTTTCGTGCACATGTATGCATGTCATTTCATGAAAATCAAGAGTGGAAGAAGTAAAATCACTTAGAGAAAGGAAGAGCCTAATACCTTAGGTTTGAGTATATTGGAAAAGATAAGGGTATCGTTTCATCATGTCCAAGTCTGCCTACCATGTAACACTCTATACATGTTGATTCCTCTAAAGCACCTTAACCGAAGCCACATCCTTGCTAAGAAGACACTTTACTTGCCTATCTAAAATCTCGCCAGGAACTTCCTCATAAGACAAGTTCTCCTCAACCTCAACACCTTCCAAAAGCACAATAGTACTACGATCACCAATCAATTTTCTCAACATGAATACATGAAAAATCAGGTGGATAAATCTCAATCCCTGTGGCAACTCCAACCTATAAGCCACATTCCCAATTCTTTCCGCAATCTCATAAGGACCTACATACTGGGGGCTTAGCTTGCCCTTCTTACCAAAATGCATCACACTTTCATAGGTGAAATCTTCACATATACCCAATCACCGACATGAAACTCAAAGTCCCTCTTCCTAACATCCACATAGGGCTTTTGGTGACTTTGGGCCATCTTCAACATCTCCATAATCAATTTCACTTTCTCCATATCCTCCAATACCAAGTTCGGGCCAATCAATGCCATCTCCCCTAACTCAAACAACCTCACCAGGGACCTACACCTCCTACCATATAAAGCCTCAAACTGATATTAGCATGAAAGATATTATTATAAGCAAACTCATTGAGAGGAAGATGGTCATCCCAATTACCCTTGAACTCCAACACACAAGCGCCTAACATATCTTTCAAGGTTGGAATTGTCCTCTCAGCTTGCTCGTCAGTTTGAGGATGACAGATAGTGCTCAACTTCACCTTATTATCAAGTCCCTTTCGAAATGACCCCCAAAAGTGAGAAGTACATTGGGTACCCCAACCCGATATGATAGACCTAGGCACACCATGCAACCTCACCAACTTTTAGATGTAAAAATTTTCATAATCCTCGACAAAAAAAGTAGTCTTAACCGGTACAAAATGAGCTGACTTAGTCACCCGGTCGGTGATAACCCAAATGTAGTCAAATTGTCTTTGGGTCCAAGGCAAACCAACCACAAAGTCCATATTCACGTCTTCCCACTTCCAAGTAGGAATCTCAAAGTCTTGAGCCAACCCACCGGGCCTTGGTGCTCCACCTTCACTTGTTGACAATTTGGGCATTCAGATACAAACTTGGCTATATCCTTCTTCATAACATGCAACCAATACACTTCCCTCAAATACAGATATATCTTAGTGGATCCTGGGTGAAAAGAATAATGAGAGTTGTGAGCTTTACTCATGATCATCTTCCTAAGACCATCCACATCCGGAACACATAGTTGATCTTGATACTGAAGCACGCCATCTCCCTCTTGGGAGAGCACCCCAATATTCTTCGCGGCAACCAATTTCTTCAATTCAACCAATGATGAGTCTAGGTCTTGCTTAGCCTTTACATCAACAACCATCGAAGATTTGGCCCCATTTTGAACATAAATACCACCATCATTAGAATTGGCCAACCTAATGCCTAATCTAGACAAATGGTGAACATCCCTTGCCAACTCCTTTTTCTCCTCCTCAACATGAGCCTCACTCCCTATAGAAAGCCTACTAAGAGTATCGGCTACCAATAGTGCCTCAAGGATAATATTGAACACTCATATCATAGTCCTTTAAGAGTTCCAACCATCTTCTTTGCCTCAAGTTATGATCCTTTTGAGTGAAATTGCACACTCTTGTGATCAGTGAAATACCAACTTGCACGCCATATAAATAGTGCCTCCAAATCTTCAAGGAAACTACCACAGGTCAGAGCGCGGATCGCCACTCTTCAAGGAAATTTTTGGAAATTATTTTTTGCTACAGTTGCTTTAAAATTGGGGCTATACACATTTTACACTCATTTTTTCCCCTGATCACGAATATGTAGACAGATTTTCAATATCACGCATAGATTTTGAGATATGTGGAAATTAAGATAGCATTTTCGAGGCACATTTTATGGCTTTTTAGGGCGTTTCAATATCTCTCCCTTGGCAACATTCATCTCTGAATGTCAAAGAAACGTACATAAGAGAAGTAATCATAAAGATTTCAGCCCGACATAGATGCAACATATTTACTTAAACATCATTTTCAAAAATCTCAACATGAATGTAAAAAATCACCATAAACTTGTCAACATAAACGTGAATGCATGCAATGACATGAGGGCTGAAACTTAAGACTTGAAATCATATAGGGGAACTTAAATTAGAACCTTAGGCTTGAGTAGAGTGGAAAAGATATGGATATCATTTTCTCATGTCCACTTCAACTTCCCATGTGGCACTATTAACTTGTTAGTTTCTTCAAAGAACCTTGATGGAAGCTACATCTTTGTTTCTCAACCTCTTCATTTGTCTATCAAAAATTTTTACCAGAACCTTTTCATAAGTCAAATTGTCTTCTACCAAACCCAGAACATCCAAAGGTATAATGGCACTTAGGTCACCCACACACTTTCTCAACATGGATACATAGAAGACCAGATGAACCATATTCATATCAATAGGCAGCTCGAACTCATAGGCCACCTTACCAATTCTCCTCAATACTCTATAAGGACCTTTAAATCTTTGACTCAATTTAGCCTCCTTGCCAAATCGAACCACGCCCTTCATGGGTGATACTTTCAAATAGACCCAATCACCAACCTTAAATTCAAGGTCACTTCTCCTTACATCGAAATAGGACTTTTGTCGCCTTTGGACTATTTTGAGTCTCTCCCTTATCAACCTCACCTTCTCCGTTGCCTCAATAACCAAATCTGGGCCTAACAAAGCCATCTCCCCCACCTCAAACCATCTAATTGGGGACCCATAACGCCTACCATAAAGAGCCTCAAAAGGAGCCATACTAATGCTTGAATGGAAGATGTTCATCCCACCTACCCTTAAACTCGAAAACACAAGATCTAAGCATATCTTCAAGGGTTTGGATAGTTCTTTTGGATTGGCCATCCATGTGAGGGTAAAAGGCTGTGCTAAGCTTAACCTTGGAATCAAGACATCTTTGGAAGGACATCCAAAAGTGAGAAGTGAATTGAGCACCACGATCTGATATGATGGACAAAGGCACCCCATGTAATCTAAGCAAGTTATGAATATACAATTTGGCATAATCTTCAACACCATAAGTAGTTTTGACCAGTAGGACATGAGCCGACTTTGTCATTCTATCAACCACCATCCAAATAGAATCAAAATGCTTCCTTGTTTTAGGCAACCTAACCATGAAATCTATATTAATTTTTTCCCACTTCCAAGTAGGAATCTCCATATCTTGGGCTAGGCCACCTGGACTTTGATGTTCGGCTTTTACTTGTTGGTAACTGTGACATCCGGATATGAACTTGGCAATGTCTTTCTTCATACCACCTAACAAATACACCCCCCTCAAATCTCTATACATCTTTGTAGAACCGGGGTGAATAGAATAGAAAGAATTATAAGCCTCATCTAGAATCTTCTGTCTCAAGTCATCAACACTAGGCATACACAATCTACCTTGGTACTTAAGGGCACTATCGCCCCCTTAGGAGAGAACCTCTACTTTACCTTCTCTCACCAAGGCCTTCAACTCTAGCAAAGCGGGGTCAAGATCTTGTTTTGCCTTAACCTCCTCAATCAATGAAAACATAAGAACTATCAACAACCACTACACCATTATCCACTTCTTCCAACCTAACCACCAATCTAGCCAACTGATGAAGCTCTCTAGCCACCTCTTTTCCACCATCATCAACATGTGCTAGACTACCCATAGACACCCTACTTAGAGCATCGACCACAACGTTAGCTTTGCCAGGGTGATAATGCACACTCATATTATAGTCTTTAAGGTGCTCTAACCACCTTCTTTGTCTCTAGTTAAGATATTTTTGGGTGAACACATATTGGATACTCTTATATCAGTGAAAACATTAATATGAACCTCATACAAGTAATGACGCCAAAGTTTCAAAGCAAATACCACGACGTCCAATTCAAGATCATGGGTAGGATAATTCTTTTCATGCACCTTAAGTTGTCTAGAGGCATTTTCTATCACCTTACCATTTTGCATCAAAACATAACCCAAACCAATTTTTGAGGCATCATAATACATAAAAATCCTTCCAACCCTTCCAGTAGAGACAAGATACTAACAGAGACAAGTATATCTTTCAAGGTTTGGAAACTCTTCTCACACTCATTGGTCCATACAAATTTCGCCTTCTTTTGGGTCAACTTAGTCATAAGAGAAGAAATAGAAGAGAAGACATTCATAAAGCTCCGATAATAACCCGCTAATCCCAAGAAGCTTCTAATGCCCGATGGAGTCAAAGGTCTAGGCCAGTTTCTAATCACCTCCATCTTTTTAGGATCCACCTTAATGACATCACTCGACACAACATATCCTTGGAAAGAAACCCCTTTCAACCAAAACTCACATTTTTCATATTTCGCATACAACTTCTCCTACCTCAAGATTTGCAACACCACCCTCATGTGATCCATATGCTCCTACTCACTATGGGAATAAATCAAGATATCATCAATAAAAACTACCACAAACAAGTCAAGGTAAGATTTAAAGACCCTATTCATAAGATCCATGAATATAGTCGGTGCATAAGACAATCCAAAGGACATAACCACAAACTCAAAGTGCCCATACCTAGTTCAGAAAACCATATTGGGAATGTCACACTCCCTCACTTTCACTTGGTGATACCCGGACCGAAGGTCAATCTTAGAGAAGTGACTAGCCCCTTGAAGCTGATCAAAAAGGTAATCAATCCTTTGTAGAGGGTACTTATTCTTGATGGTGACTCTATTAAGTTTGTCACGACCCAATCCGGGGGCCGTGACTAGTGCCGATTAGGCACCCCGACAACACTAACCCAAAAGACCAACTATTACAACCAAGGAATCTACCAAAAATTTTGGTAGAGTTTCCTCTGTTTTACTGACTAACCGCACCTGCAAACAGAATCCCAGTACATAGCAAACATGTATACATATG
>JAOTQR010077241.1:0-12332 GCA_025774065.1 Solanum ossicruentum | reverse complement strand
GGGCCTAGTACCCCCCGAACAAGGCAATTGATCAACTTCAAACACTATAGATACCATTCATGAAATCAACACATATACACATCTCTTTCATCATCATAAAGTCAATTAACTCATATAAAATGCATTAGGCCTTCAACAACTCAAGAAGCATTAACCGGAAATTTTATCAAACACTTGGCTGGTGTATAATGATAGTACAAAATCATGCAATTCAAGAGTGAAATCATGCAAGTAAATTCAATGTAAAACCACCGACCAATACGTGGTAGTGCCCTCAATCAATATACATCAAAACCCTTCATCAAATCTCAAGATAGATCAAAGATTCATAAATCAAAACATGCTTGAACAGTCACACTTTTATGAAATTCCAACATAGTTCATAGTCAAATTCATACATAGTAAGTAAGACCCATAAGTAAATCAACTTAGCAACATGTAAATTAGGTTAAAAGGAAGCTTGGGCACTATGGGTGAAAGGACCCAATGGTTGAAACTCACATACCTTGACTTTGGAGATTTCCTTGAAGAAAATTTGAATGGAGACTTGAAGCTTGAATGAAATCCTTAGATCCGAAATGAGATTGGGACACTTGAATTTTGGGTGAAATATTTGTTTAAGTGTTTAAAGAGGGTTTTTGGGAAATGTCTTGAATGATATGAGGTTGAAAAATGACTAAGTATAGGTGTTTTTATGCATGGGGAGGCTTAGGCCCAAGACCCAAAGGCCTTGGACCAGAACAAGAAACCTGGGCAATTTTACATAGGGGCATGCTCTGGCCGCGTCGCGCTTGGGGCGCGAACCCTTGCTGGAATTTGCAAAATTTGGAAAATCAAATTTTGCAATGGTTGCTCTTAAATTTGGGTTATACACGTTTCCCACACAATTTTTCCCCCTGAACAAGAATATGAAGTCGGATTTTGCTATCACACATGGATTTTGAGATATATGGGAATTACGACTATGGCCACTTTCGAGGCATATTTTTGGGCACTTTTCGGGGTCATTGCACAAGTCTATTTCCCTTTCAGGAGGAACACCGAGAAGGTCACTAGGAAAGACATCAAGAAACTCATTAACCACCGGAACTGACTCTGTAGGAAGTATTTTGGACTCCACATCCCTAACCCTCACAAGATGATAGAGACACCCCTTAGAGATCAACTTTTGGGCTTTAATACAAGAGATAAACCTACCCTTAACCACTATATCATGACTCTCCCACTCAAGGATGGGTTCATTTGGGAATTAAAATTTGACCTTACGGGTTCTACAATCAATAAAGGCTTATGCATGCAACCAATCCATCCCAAGAATGACATAATGAATTCACCATATCAAAGTCAACAAGATCACAAGGCAATATTTTAGCCAAAACACAAACGGGACAATTTATATAGACCTTTCTAGCAATAATAGATGCACACCAATGGGAGTAGACACCTCATAAGACTCACACAATAATTCGGGCTCAACATGAAACTTTTTGGCAACAAAAGGAGTAACAACAGAAAGAGTGGCCCCCGGGTCTATCAATGCATCCACATCAAAATTAAAGACTTTTAACATATCGGTGATGATATCGGACACCTCATCTGCCCCTTGCCTCCCTTGGAGAGCATAGAACCAATTGTGCCTTGGGCACCACCTTGTTCGCCTCCTCTTTCCAAAGGAACTTCATTTGCACCCCGGCCTTGTGGACGAACATCCTTACCCTTATTCCTGTTACATGGGCTATCAATCATCTCGTGGCCTACTTCTCCACAACCAAAACAAGCATTGGTATCCCTCAAGCATGAGCCACTTTTGGACACATAGTATTAGGCACCACACCACGCCACATTTGGGACTTTGGAACCTTCCTCAAAGCGGGCCCTCCTAACCTCATTACCCTTTCTCTTCCTCAACATCTCCCCTTCCAATTGCTAGGCATACGTCATAAGGTGGGACAAATCCATGTCACCTATCAACATGGCGGCACGACATTCTTCATTCACTAAATCGGTTACACCCATCACAAACTTATTCATTCTAGACCTCGGGTCGGCAACCAAGTGTAGAGAAAGTTTAGATAGTTAATTGAACTTGAGGGCATACTCCCTCACACTGATAGATCCTTGCTTCAAATTCATGAACTCCATTATTTTGGCCTCCCTAAGCTCAATACGGAAAAACCGGTTGAGGAAAGCCGCCTTAAACTCCTCCCAAAGGATCACATTATTCTTCCCCTTCTCCTCCTTCCATTGGGTATACCAAATTTGGGCCACCCCCTTGAGTTGGTAAGCTGCCAACTCCGCCTTCTCTTCCGATAAAACACCCATAATAGACAACACCTTGTACACCTCATCAATAAATTCTTGAGGGTCCTCATCCACTTTAGATCCATTGAACTCCAGTGGATTCATCCTCATGAAATCTTTTACCTAGAAGTCGGAGTAGGAGCATGAGGGGCTTGGGTCCCTTGGTTGATTTGATTGGTCACAGCTTGAGCTGGCATGGCAATACCATCCTGGAACTCTTCATGAGTCGGTTGTTCTTCGGGAGGGCGGGCTCTTCTTCCTCTTGGGATAGGAATGATCTAGCATAGCAAAGAACATTCATTATTTGAAAACCCTACCTTAACTTCTATAGGAAGACATAAAGTAAGAAGAAGGGAACCATTTCCTAAAATGCCTCATATCTTCTTGCTCATAGTTGTGGCGCACTTCACAACATGAGTTGAATGACTTTATGATGATGAAAGGAACCTATGTACGATATTCTCCTATATAGTGTTGGAAAGTGACCATGCTTTGTTCAGGGGGAATGAGGTGGATTAGGGTTGAAAAGGGCTGATAAGGGACTATTGGGAGCATAAACGATGTATGATAGTAGTAGGGTCTCATCTGATGCCATTTTGGACTCTACCGGACAAGACCATGAGAGCCTATTTATGGGTTATGGTCCATTCTATGTGCCATAGGTAAGGGTCTCTTCTGATGCCATTTGGGACTCTTAGAGACTTTTCTCCGAATCACAATTTCTGACATGAATTGCGGCTCGTAAGTCATGTCAAGGTTTCGTCTGATAAGTCGTAGACCCTACTTCTGAAATTATCATTTTCACCAAATCTGACCTTCAACCCATGAGCACCACTTAATGCTCGTGGAACCACTTATGGCCCGTAAGACCCCTCGTAATTAATGCTCAGAATATATCCAGAACTTATATCTTACACTTTTCATTCTTTTCACATGTGGGGCCTTACAATATCTCCCCCTTGGAAACATTCGTCCCTAGAAAGCTCTAAAGAACGGAATACATGCCTCATATTCCAAATGCCACATATACACCATGAAAATCTTTAAGTCATTCTTCAAATAACATTTACGATGCAACCTCAAAGTCACAGAACCATACACAGATGACATGAAAAATGATATGCAAAGAAAGAAGGTTCTTAATTGGAACAAGTAATGGTACCTCAAGCTTGATTAGAATTGAAGAGACAGGGATATCACTTTTTTATATCCTCTTTGGCTTCCCAAATAGCGCTTTAAACTTGTTGGTTTCACCAAACGACCTTGATGGAGGGTACGTTCTTGTTCCACAACCGCTTCACTTACCTATCCAACATTTCTACCTGGACTTACTCATAAGTCAAGTACTCTTCAACATTAACCACCTCCAAGGACACAATTGAATTAGGGTCCCCAATACACTTCCTCTACATGGAGAAATGGAAAACTGGATGAATCATGCCGATTTCCTTGGGCAACTCTAATTCGTATAAAACTTTACTAACATGTCTCAAAAGCTGATAAGGCCCTACATACCTAGGGGTTAACTTGCCTTTCTTGCCAAAACGGACTACACCTTTCATCTATGAAACCTTCAAATATAACAAATAAAAACTTCAAATTCAAGGTCTTTCCTCCTAGTGTCAGCATAAGACTTTTGCCAACTTTGGGCTTTCTTCACTCTTTCCTTTATCATCCTCATCTTCTCTAAAGCTTCCATAACCAAATTCAGACCTAACAAAGCCATCTCTCCCACTTCAAACCACCCAACCGAAGATCTATAATGCCTCCCATATAGAGTTTCAAAGGGAGCCATTCCATTGCTAGAGATGTAGCTAATGTTATAAGCATACTCAATAAGTGGAAGATGTTCATCCCAACTACCTCTGAACTCCAAGACACAAGTCCTAAGTATATCTTCAAGAGTTAGAATGGTTCCTCCACTTGACCATCCATTTGTGGATGGAATGCCATGCTAAGCTTGACTCTAGTACCAAGGCCTTTTTGGAAGGACCTCAAAAAGTGCAAAGTAAATTGAGTAGCACGATCCCAAATAGTGGCAAATGGGACTTCTTGCAATCTAATTAACTCATGAATGTACAACTTAGCATAATCTTTGGCACCGTAAGTTGTCTTAACCAATAGAAAGTAAGCCAACATCATCATTTTATCAACAATAACCACAAATAGAATCAAAGTGATTTCTATTCCTACCCACTTAAAAGTAGGAATCTCTATACTTGGGCTACGCCCCCCGGACTTTTATGTTCGGCTTTGACTTATTGGCAATTATGACAATTGGCTTCAAACTATGCAATATCTCACTTTGGTAACCCACCAATATACTTTCCTCAAATCCCTACACATCATGGTAGCACCGAGGTGTACGGAATCAGGTAAGTTATTGATGTCGCCCAAGTAACACCTCTTTTTTAAGGTTAAAGCGGTCATTGTCAAGATATATAACCTCACCAAGGTTAGGGTCGATCCCACAGAGAATAGGGTAGACTTAGAAGAATTTAGGCAATTTGGGTGGATTAACATAATTATCTTCCCCAAAAGGGGGGGGGTTTGCAAAAACTACGAAAAGTAATCCTAAACTAAGATAAGTGTGAAATCAGTATGAAGAGTAATTAGGGTATTGTGTTCCCCATGTTTCCCTAACTTGGTATTATAGATAATTGAATTCTTTTTAGTGTGATGCATGTAAAACGGTAAGTTAAGTTTACCAAACCCTTTGATCTATGTGAGAGGCAAATTTCACTACAAGATTTGATTAAATCCCGCAATGACAATACTAACCCTTACCTATTATTCCAGTATAACCTCCCCTTGATCCAGTTAGGTTGATTAGAAGAGAAACATCAATGCAATTCTGTTAGTTCCTATTCATTACTACCCTGATCAAGTTAGTAACACTAGGTGAGTTCAAGGTTGGCCACCATTAAGAATCATTCAAACCGAAGAGAATTAATTAATACATGTATGTACACTTTCCACGAGTGATGAATTATCCATTTTTACCTTGTTAGTTCTTAATGGTTTCCAAAACCCTAGCTGTGGATTTAGCTAAGCATTTTCAGTGTAGATGCTAGAAATCATGCTTTCGAATAACATAGTTCACCACATACACAATAGAATTAAGAACAAGATTGAATTAAGCACATAAAATAATGTTCCAAAAGTGACTCACAATGACTCTCTCAAGTTCTATACTATTTTCTACTGTTCCATACGAAAAATAACCTAAAAACCCTATTTATAGTATTTAAAATACAAAACCAAAATGAATTAGGAGAACTGGGTCGGCAAGCTCTACAGGAACTTCTACAGGTCGTATAAAGTCTTACGGCGTTTATTAGTTAGGACTTTGTGGATTCTTTCAACAATTCTGGGGATGACTTCTACGAGACCCATCTACGAGCCGTAAAAAGTTCGACGGCCCGTAAAGTGTTTTGTTTGATGAATTTTTAACAACTCCCCACTTTGTTATCCTTAGGGAAGGACACCAAGTCTACGGCTTGTCAGCAAGTTCATAGACTCAACTTCATAAAATCACCCTTCACTGGATTTTTGTACGAAACGAACTCTACGACTCATGGAATTTTTCACGGCCCGTAAAGGGTCTCATATATCACCACTTCTCCAACTTTTCCAAACTTGGCCCAAAAATCATGCCAACTGTCACAACCCAAGCCTAGGGCCTAGACATCACACAACGAATGAGGAACTCGAAGGAACTCCAAACAAGCCTCTTAGCATATCAGTCATATATCCTGGATCGCGAAAGCAAAAATAACAACACTAGAGATATAATTAAGGGAAAAGGGACTAAGGGAAGTCTTTGATAATCATAGAATACTCAAGAGTCAAGCTCATAGCATAAGTACATCAATTGTTCCAACAACACCTCTAACATAGATGGGAGCGGGGGCCAAGACACTTTCCAGGCTCACTCTCATAGTATCAAGTGTTCAACATAAAGAAATGTCAAATAGTAAGAGTAGCATAGCTAGTGTCCCCGGACTAGAGGATGATCGAGAGTTGCTTCGGTTCCTACATGGTAACATCATGTAGGCATAAAGTATGTGTTAGTATGTTTGAATGTACTAAGTATGTAAGATGCAATGCAATAAGATATAGCCAACATATTCAAAATGCATATCATAAGCAATGGATAAGTATAATATCAACATGGCATGCATGATCAATGCTTGAAGTAAGACATGCTTGTAAATCATATAACTTGTATAAAACATAATATATATGTGGGAAGATACCATAATCATAGTCCAAACAACTATTACTTGGAGCCTAAGGCATGTCACCCTCTTGGAAGGTGATTGAGGTATCCACCCCTCAATATGGTGGTATGGGCATGGCACCCCCCAACAAGGTGGTCGAGGTACCTATCCTTCAATGTGGTAGTATGGGCATGTCACCCCCCAACAAGGTGGTCGAGGTATCTCCCCTCAACGTGTTAGTATGGGCATGTCACTCCCCTACAAGATGGTTGAGGCATGTCACCCCCTCAACAAGGTGATTGGGCATGTCATCCCTAACAAGGTGTGGTCTACTTGTAACACTATGGATACTCTTCATGAATTCGATGCATATATACAATTCCTTAATCATCACAAAGTCACATTACTTATAAACAATGCAGTAGTTCATAAATAACTTGAGAATTCTTGTCTAGACATTTTATCAAACATTTGGTGGGTGTGTAATGCAAGTTCAAAGTCATATAATTCAAGAGTGGAGTAATATGAGAAAAACTCAACGTAAATCAACCCACCAACACATAGTAAAACCCTCAAGCAAGATACTTTGAAATCAATTATCAAACCTCATAATAGATAATAGTATCATAGTCCTAAACATGCATAGTCTCAATAGACAAAACTAATTCATAGTACAAACTTGAAATAGATAAACATACATATTCAATAACATTTCATAAAACTCCAACATAATTTATAATCAAAGTTCATAATAAGAGATACCTATAGAAGATACAACTTGAAAACATGCAATTTTCATAAAAAGGAGAATTGGGCTCCATGGGTGAAAGAACTCAATGGATGAAACCCACATATCTCAAACAAGTATTCTTGAATTGAGCTTGAAGAGAACTTAGGGCTTGAAGAGAATCCTTGAGTTCCAAAGTTAGGCTTGAAATCTTTGAAATTTGAATGAGATATTTGGTTAAGTCTTGGAGAGAGTCTTGAGAGTGTCTTGAGTGATAAAGAGCTGAAAATGGCTAAGTATAGTTGTTTTCACACATAAGTGGGCATGGGGCTAAGACCCCAATTCCTTAGGCCAAATGAAAAACCAAGGAAAATAATACACTAGTCTGTATCAGGTCCATGACGTGAACCCATCGCACAGGCCCAGTTCGTACTGCTCCAGGGCACAGACAGACACTATATAAGAAAATTTTGCAAAAATTATTTTTCGCTACAGGCCCTCTAAAATCAGGATTATACCCATTTCTCATTCAATTTTGCCCACTGATCGAGAATATGAAGTCGGATTTTCGATATCACATACGGATTTTGAGATATATGGAAATTATGATTATGGGCATTTTCGAAGCACATTTTTGGGGCATTTTAGGGGCGTTTCAATATCTCTCCCTTGGAAACATTCATCCCTGAATGTCAAAGAAGCGTCCATAAGAGTAGTAATCATGAAGATTTCACCCTAACATGAATGCCACAATACATTTAAACATCATATCCAAAATCCCAACATGAGTGTCAAAAATCACCATAAACTTGTCGGCATAAACATGAATGCATGCAAAGTGACATATGGGCTGAAACTTATGACTTGAAATTATATAGGCGACTTAAATTAGTACCTTTGGCTTGAGAAGGGTGGAAAAGTTACGGATATCACTTTCTCATATCCGCCTCGGCTTCCCATGTGGCACTTTCAACTTCTTGGTTCCTCCAAAGGATCTTAACGGAAGCTACATCTTTGTTTCTCAACCTCTTTACTTGTCTATCCAAAATCTCCACCGAGATTGCTTCATAAGCCAAATTATCTTATACAACACCCACAACATCCAAGGGCACTATAGCACTTGGGTCACCCACGCACTTTCTTAACATGGACACATGGAAGACCGTGTGAACCATACTCATCTCTATAGGCAACTCCAACTCATAAGCAACCTTACCAATCCTCCTCCAAAACTCTATAAGGACCCACAAATCTTGGGCTTAACTTCCCCTTCTTGCCAAATCGAACCACACCCTTCATAGGTGGGACTTTCATGTAAACCCAATCACCAACCTTAAACTCAAGATCTCTTCTCCTCACATTCGAATAGGACTTCTTTCTACTTTGGGCTGTTTTCAATCTCTCCCTAACTAATCTCGCTTTCTCCAAGGCTTCCATGACCAAATTTGAACCTAGTAAAGCCATTTCCCACACATCAAACCACCCAACCAAGGATCTACAATGCCTACCACAAAGAGCTTCAAAAGGATCCATACCAATGCTTGAGTGGTAGCTATTATTGTAAGCAAATTCAATGAGTAGAAGATGTTCATCCCAACTACTCTCTTAAACTCCAAAACACAAGCTCTAAGCATATTCTCAGGGTTTGGATAGTCCTCTCGGCTTGACTAATCGTTTGAGTATGAAAGGTCGTGCTAAGCAGCCTTGACCAAGACCTCTTTTGAAGGACCTCCATAAGTGAGAAGTGAATTGAGCACAATGATTCGAAATGATAGACAAGGGCACCCCATGCAATTTAACCATCTCATGTATATACAACTTGGCATAATCTTCGTCACCATAAGTAGTTTTCACTGAAGATGGCCGTCCTTCCATGAAGGATGCCCATCCTTCAGTAGTGGTCGGCCCCACTACCAAAAAATTGAAATTTTGCAATTAGACCCCTTTTGTCGATCCGAGCAAACTTTCCTTCTGCAAAAATTTGAAATTCCTATCCGAACTCCTTGAAATAATTAATTTATAAACTTTCCTTTCTTGTAAATCCCCTTTACAACTCTTTCAACTATTCCAACCAAAGTAAGACAAAATTTTGGGGTCGTTACATTATCTCCCCCTTGGGATCATTCATCCTCGAATAAAGAGAATATAGGTTAAGGCATGAATCTTCTCATGGACTCTAACAATTGATTATCCCTCGACTGACTCATGAAATCAATCAAATAAGGAATGCAGCAAATATAATAATCACATACATTAACAAGTTATACCAATCTTCGCTCGAACTCTAGAACTCTATTATATCTAGGAATGAAAGAAAAACTCAATGAATAGGAATGTAGATGGAATTATACCGTCAATTCTCTCATCATTCGTAGACTGGAATAAGTGGGGTTATCTGGCCTTCATGTTCTCTTCTGCCTCCCAAGTGGCTTCTTCTATGAACAGATTTCTCCACAATACCTTCACAATGCTATCTCCTTGTTTCTCAACTTTCGAACCTGACGATCAAGGATTTGGATAAGAATCTCCTCATAACTTAGACTATCTTTTATCTCAATGCTCTCTACAGGAACTACCAACCGTGGATCTCCCAAACATTTCTTAAGCATACTACATAGAAAACTGGGTGGATAGTTGCTAATTCTGAAGATAGCTCCAACTCGTACGCAACTTTGCCCACTCTCTTATTGACTCGGTAAGGACCAATATATCTTGGACTTAGCTTTCCTTCTTCCCAAATCTCATCTCTCCCTTCATGGGTGACACTTTCAAATATACCCAATCATTGATCTCAAACTCTAAGTCTCTTCTTCGGGCAGTGCTCCCCATGGATATCCTGCTAAGAGCATCAACAACCATATTAGCCTTACCTAGATGGTAGAGAATGCTCATGTTGTAGTCCTTAAGCAACTCAAGCCATCTTCTTTGCCTTAAATTAAGCTCCTTCTGGGTGAAGATGTATTATAACTTTTGTGGTCCGTGAACACATCAACATGTACTCCATGCAAGTAGCGGTACCAGATCTTGCGAGCGAACACTACTGCTGCCAACTCTAAGTCAAGAGCTGGGTAGTTCATCTCATGTACTTTAAGTTGTCTGGAAGCATAGGCAACAACCTTCCCTTTTTGCATCACACACATCCCAGTCCCACTCTCGAGGCATCGCAGTAGATAACAAACCCATCAATCCCCTCGGGCAAGGTCAACACCGGTGTAGTAGTCAACCTCGTCTTTATCTCTAGGAAAATTTTCTCACACTCATCGGACCATTGAAACTTAACCTTCCTCTGAGTCAATCTAGTCAATGGCGCATCTATGGAAGAGAATCCATCAACAAATCTTCGATAGTAACCAGCCAACCCCAGAAAACTTCTTATCTCAATTGGTGAGGTTGGTCTTGGCCAATTCTTAACCGCTTCAATCTTTTGAGTATCCACCTGAATTCCATCCCTAGAAACCACATGACCTAAGAAGGCCACAGATTTGAGCTAGAATTCACACATAGAAAACTTTGCATACAACCCATGATCTCGGAGCGTCTACAAAGCAATTCTGAGGTGATTGGCATGCTTGTCCTAGAATACACCAAAATATCATCGATGAACATAATTACGAAAGTATCAAGATACTATCTGAATACTCTATTCATTAGGTCCATGAAGGTCACAGGTGCATTTTTTCAACCCAAATGACATCACCAAAAACTCGAAATGACCATATTGGGTTTGAAAAGCCATCTTTGGGATGTCACATTCCCTCACTTTCAACTGGTGATAGCCTGATCTGAGGTCTATCTTAGAGAAAATAGTGGCACCCCAAAGTTGGTCAAACAAGTCATCGATTCTCGCAAGGGGATACTTATTCTTAATTGTCACCTTATTCAGCTGATGGTAGTTGGTACACATCCTCAAGGAACCATCCTTCTTTCATACAAACAAGACTGGAGCGCCTCATGGAGAGACACTTGGCCTTATGAATCCTTTTCCCAAGTACTTCAGATGTTTCTTCAACTCCTTTAACTCTACAGGGGTCATCCTATATGGTGGAATGGAAATCGGCTTGGTGTCAGGAAGAACATCAATCCTCAAGTCGATCTCCCTATCAGGAGGGATTCTAGGCAAATCCTTAGAAAACACATCAGGAAACTCATTTACAATCGAGACTATCTCAAGAGAAGGGGGCTCAACAAGATCCGATTTAACTTGCATAAGGTGATAGATACATCCCTTAAAAATCAATCTTCGAGCCTTGAGGTAAGAAATAAATTTACCCTTTGGCACAACCGAATCTCCCTTCCATTCAATAACAGTCTCATTAGGAAACAGGAATTTAACCGTTTGAGTTTGAGAATCAACCGAGGCATAGCAGGCATGAAGCTAATCCATACCAAGGATTATATCAAAATCAACCATCTCCAACTCAACTATATCAGCAAACGTATCCCTATGAAGAATAGATACCACACAATTTCTATAGATTTTCTCCACTCGAATAAACTCACCAACAAGAGTAGAAATAGAAAAAAGTTCAAGCAAGCACTCAGGGAGAATCTTAAATCTACTAGCCATATAAGGAGACACAAATGATAGAGTAGCACCAGGATCCATCAAAATATAACAATCAAGAGTAAAGACTCGAATCATACCCGTCATAACTTCTGGTGCATCCTTCTGGTCATGTCGATTCCCCATAGCGTATAGGTGATTTGTCCCTCCACCTGGTACTGGTGCAGCACTTCTTTGGTTACCCCTCGCTGGTAGTGCTGTGGTAGCAGATTAGGCCTTATTGCTCCATGTTGGACACTCCCTCTGGAAATGACCCAGTTGGCCACACCTATAGTAATCATTACCTCCACCTCTACATTCTCCCAGATGCATTTTGCCACATTTCCTACAAGATGGCCTCCCTTTAGAGCCAAGAGTCACGTTGGCTTGCGAACCTTATACCCTAAAGTTTGGTTCGTATGACAACTTGTGTTACTAGATATGGTTCGTATGAATTTCTCGTAATGCCGTTTGGCTTGACAAATGCCCCGGCAACTTTCTGTAATTTAATGAATGATGTCTTGTTTGAGTATCTTGA
>JAOTQR010077240.1:0-12333 GCA_025774065.1 Solanum ossicruentum | reverse complement strand
TTCATAATAAAGTACTTAAAAGTACACGAAAATAAACTCATTTATATAAAATATCCTATTATAAAAGATTTAGAGAATAGGGCCAACTTACAAGAATAAAATTATTGAAGCTCTACATAATAAAACACTTCCCTTCAACTAATAGAAACTCTCAAATAATATTAAGCACTCAATTTTTTTTCTCACGACTCTCTCTCTTGTTTCTTCCGTCTATATGTTTGGCTTACACTAAATGAGCAAAATGCTCAGCCCCTTATATAGGCATGCACGACTACTGCTCTTAATTGAGCAATATAATAATTAGGCACTATAAGCAAGTGCCATATCCACTAGAAAAAGGTTGTCAACCATCACTGCAAATGGGATTATCCGTTAGCAATATAACAATTAGGCACTATAAGCAAGTGCCATATCCACTAAAAAGAGGTTGTCGACCATCACAGCAAATGGGATTATCCATTAGCTCCAAGTGGAGCAATAATAAGAAAAATAATATATTAAAAATAGACCCATCATAAAATATTAAAATGCTATAACAATCTTTTTTTTTAAAAAAATCCTCTTACACTATTCCAACTCAAATAGATAAAATTTTGGGATCGTTACATGAAGTGTCTTATGATGTATGAGATCAAAGGCAGTTCGATCGAATCATTTCTTTTTCACTTAAATGGATACACACTGCGATTCACTATTAGAGAGTTTGCTCTTATATCTGGGCTCAAGTGCGATGACGAGAATGCGCCCAAGTTCACGTTTAATACCGAAAATCCAAATAGGTTGTTATCTCAATACTTTGCAAGTTACAGCACAATCACCAAGAAACAACTTGTCTAGAGCTTTCTAAACAAAGTTTGGGGCGAAAATGACGTTGATGCAGTCAAGTTTGCCAACCTACATTACATACATAACTTCATTATATCTGCAGAGCCAGGCTCAACAAAAATACACAAAAAACACTTTGATCTCATTGAATCTGGTAGGTTTCTTGATTACCCTTGGGGTGACAAGGCATTTGAGAAGTATACCCAGGCATTCGAGAAGCTGACAAAAAACTTGCACTCAAAGATCACTACTACAGAAAAATATTTCAGAATCCATGGGTTCCCCCTGGCCATGCAAGTCTGGTTATAGAGTGTTGTTCGAAAGTCAATCCCAAAATTTCAAAGAAGGTACATGATCACATTCCCAGGATCCTCAACTGGGAGATAAGGACTGATCAACCTCGGTACGATTATCTAATCAAACCCCTATTTTGGAATGGTCGCAAAAAGGTATGAATCTACCTATTATGTCGTTTATTCTTATCGATACATTACATTACACAATAACCCGTACATTCCAACCCTGCCACTCCAACCCTCCCACTCCTTTATAGTTAATGTATACTATACAATGCCATTTTGTATTAAATGAAATTTGTTTATCTAAACTTTTGACAGGTCATGAAAAAATTATTATAAAATGCCATTTTGTTTATTTCTTTGCTGGTTGAGTTTTGTATGTATACAATGGCTATGCCTAAAGCCCTTTCCCTAACCACAGTGCTGTGTAAATATTTAGTATATGCATGAACTTTTTTTTTTGCACGAACAAACCGCTATATTATTCATTCATGTATACATAAAGTATACTACACACGTATAAAACCTTTTTGACTGGTCTGAAATGACATAATTTTATACACATGTCATTTTGTTTATCTGTTTTGGTGATTGAGTTCTATATGTATACAATGGCTATGTCCAAAGCCCTCTCCCTAACCACAGTGTGGTGTAAATTTTAGTGTATGCATGAACATTTTTCGGCTGTTGTATTATTATTTCTGCATAAATATACTGCCATAACTAGTATTTTTTCAGATTGTTCTGCGGAATATAATTCCAACAGACATAGAGACCTCAAGCATGCGATTAGTTTTTGATTTTGATGAGTTGGTCCCTGCATCACCCCAGACACCTCTCCACACGACATGTCGAGGAAATGTTTCAGATGATGACTTCCAGACCTGCCCTCAAATGCCAAGATTTCGCAAAGAAAAAGAAAAGGTAGTTTATACTCAACAATCAGAAAAGAAAAAGCTAAGGAGTTTTGGTCATGCCCCACCGAAAGTCAAGGTGATCCCAAAACAATCTGCCAAACAGACAGTTCAAAATCGTGGTTCAGCGGAAAGGAGCATCGATAGTGAATCTGAACCGCACAATGATTTTGACGATACGGAGTCGGTGCAAAATGAAGGAACAAGCAATCCGATTGATTTAGAGGTTACACTCACATTTACGCTGACCACTGCATTCAATATTTACGTATTTTTATTTTTAAATTATTATATAAATCATATCACTTTTATATATCATATACATTTAAGAATTTTGAATTCGATAACATCTGTAGACAACTGACCCCAAACACGCACCAAAGCAGTCAATCAGACCAACCAACCGATCCATAGAGGAAGAGCAATTCATAGTTCTAGAGAGTACGAACCAACAGGTATAAAATTGATACACCTGTTTTCTGTATACAATCAGAAGCTTTTTTTTGTCTGTTGGACTGCGCATATTTATGCACCACGTAGTAATACATAAATTTAATGTTTTGAGTCACTAATAAGAGAAGGGGATGAAGCGAGACGTCAAACAGATGAAATCGTTGTTAGGAAATACGATATGAAGATCTAAGGAGAAAAGGTAATCTCCACGGCGATATGATATATATATTAATGATATCCAAACAATTACACCGAATACATTTATACATGGAGATTAATTGGGGGAATGCTTAGATTATTGGATGGGAGATTTCTGGATGTCTTACCATAGCAAATGACTAGCCTATTTATACAAAGTTTTTGAAGGCTGTTGCTATTGTAAAAGTGTCGTTGCTATAGTACCTCGTAGTCGTTGCTACAGTACCTCGTAGCCGTTGCTACAGTACCTCATAGTCGTTGCTATAATACCCCAGTTTCTATTCGTTTCTACAGTGCTGCAATGGTACTACTACAGTGCTGCTACAATACTCGGGTATAATATAAGGCTTCATGACCTAATAATTCTCCCACTTGGAGACTGATCTACTCGACCTCTAAAATAATAACTTCACCCCATAGCAACACTTTATTCTATACAACATACAGAAGACCAATCGAGGTGTTTTAACACCAACACACTTGGTCAACATGTCTATTGGATTCTTTGCGTCCTCTTCAAACATATTTCACCATCTTCCACTGACCTCCGAGTGAAATGGTACCGTCTTCGGATGTGCTTCGTCTTCGAATGATATACTGGATTCTTCACCAGTTGTATGGCACTTTGACTATCTGTATAAAGAATTTTCTTGCACTGCTTCCTGCCTAATTCTTCTAGATAATCCACCAACCATATCATCTCTTTCCCAGCTTCAGCTATTGCTATGTACTCAGACTCATTTTTGTCGATGAAAGGGCAATACACTTCTGAAGCTTAGACATCCAGCTAACCGCTGTTCCACCTTTAGTGTAGATGTACCCGAATGTGCTCTTGCTCGAATCCACATCTCCACTAAGATCAGCATCCATAAAACCCTGTAGAATTACCTTGCCATTACCATAAAAAAGTGAATTATTGGATGTACCTTTCAAGCATCTCAGAAGCCACTTTATAACTTTCTAATGCTTTTCCCTCGGATTTGCAATGAACCTGCTAACAACTCCAATTGCATGTGCTATATCAGGTCTAATGCAGACCATAACATACTTTGCCAACGGAATAGTCTTGGGTTTAGCATCACTCATCCGGAATTTAGACAACACCTTCTCAATTTAACTCATTTCATTATTCATGGCTTGCTCCCACTTGATTGAATCCTCCACCTGTAAGGCCCTTATAGTTCTGCATGATCTCCTCAACGTCTTCTCTGATGTTACTTGTTCCACCTCAGGTTCTTCAGCCATCATTTTTGGAGTTTCCTGAGTTTCAGTGACAACATTGCTAGGCGAACTCCTCTGCAACTCAACTTCAACTCCCACTTGCTTTGCATTCTCTGAACTCGACAGTCTCGTGACCTCCCGTTTAGCGATTATCATTTTGGATCTACCACCATCTTGTACCATCGCAACAACCTGTGGGATACGCCGCCCGACCATCCTGTCGGGAAGATTTTCGACATAAGATATTATCGCAGACCTTCCATATCGCTAGGTTACACCATCTGATCCGTCAAATCATCTTATACCACTGCAATAACCTGCGGGACACGTATCCCGACCATCCTGTCAGGAAGACTTTAGACACAAGGCATTGCCGCAGATCTTTGATGCTAATGCCATACCGGTGACTCTTCATATGTCGGTCCATCATTCCTGCTCTCTAAACCTGGGCTCTAATACCTCTCCCGAATCGTGCATGTCCTTCTGTGCATGTTGCTCCTTCCATTTCTGCAGTATGGCACCAAGGCTTTTCAATCCAGGGCAATGCTTGTAACTATGCAACTCCCCGCATAGGTAGCACTTGGATTCTCGGGATGCTCTACCCTCTCCATCGCTTTGTCTTTCGGACCTCCTGTTATCAGGCCTGCCAGTGTCATGATGCTTGGGTCATGGCTGCTATCCCCGGCCTCTGCCACCATCTCCCCCACCTTGTTCATGATCACCATCCGAGTCTTCCTCTCTGTCTCTGCTTCGCCTGTCATATCGAGCGTCCGTCAAAGCCTCAATTCTGGCCTCGCTTGATCCAGCAAATCCTGACGCATCTTCCACCAACCACTCCTTCCTCAAGTGCCCTCAGCTTCGCACTCATAGCCTCCATGGTATCGCCCATGGTCTTCATGGTGACGCTCATGGCCTCCATCTTGGTAAGTGCCTCCATGAGCCGGCACTCTAAGGAAGTGATGGTCTCCCTCATCTCGAACTCCGCAGCCTGGCAACCATCCAACCCTTTCTGGAAGCCCGCTTTCTCCTCAAAGGTAAATTCCTCCAAGGCCTGGAACTTGCCATCAAACTGATTCAAGCGGCAGCCCAAGAACTCTATTGTTCGTCGGGCAGTGTCCACCTTCTCGACCCATCCTTTGTCGAGCGAGATGTCGCCGACGTCTTCACCTCATTCGTCATAGCTCAACTCCTCAGCCGAAAGTGAGTGTGTTATGGCCTCACTTGGTGACAGTCCGACCGGCACTTTCTCAACCTTTTTGGAGCCCTTCTTCCCCCTGTATTTCTTACCAACATCTAAATCGTAGTGATTCCTGCCCCACGGTGGGCGCCAATTGTTAGGAATTACGATCTGAAGATCTAAGGAGAGAAGGTAAACTTCACGGCGATAGGATATATATATTAATGATATCCGGATAATTACACTGAATACATTTATACACAGAGATTAATTGGGGGAATGCTTAGATTTCTGGAAGGAAAATTTCTGGATGTCTTACCATAGCAAATGACTAGCCTATTTATACAAAGATTTTGAAGGTCGTTGCTACAGTAAAAGTGTCATTGCTACAGTACCTCGTAGCCATTGCTACAGTGCCCCGTAGCCGTTGCTACAGTGCCTCGTAACCGTTGCTATAGTACCTCGTAGTCGTTGCTACAGTACCCCAGTTTCTATCTGTTGCTACACTGTGCAACAGTACTGCTACAGTGCTGCTCCAGTATCGGATATAATATCAAGCTCCACAACCTAACAAGGCACAATCAAGAAAACAAGGAACTAGAAACTCAACAAAATACCAAAATCAAAGCCTTCAAATTAAAGATAGAAGGCATAAGAGGAGAATCAAGAACTTATTTGGTCGAAAAAGGGCATTGGAATCGCCAAATCCAAGTTCAGAAAAACAGTGGACAAAGAGGAGCTAGAAAGTTCTACATTTCTCTGTTGTAGGTTGAGAAGACATTTACATTACTTTTTGCTTTAATATTTTCGAGTTTCGGGACACACGTGCATTCAATGGACACATGCTTTGCACGTGTGTCCCACGTAAATTTGTATAGACTTATTGGAACGATTCAAATTCTATAAACATATGAGTGCTTTGAACTTTGATTAACAGCTAGCAAACTTCCAATGAAATTACAAATGGCTAATTTTAATTTGAGCTTAAATAAAAAAAAATTTACAATAACTAGAAATTTATGAAAAATTAAATCAATAAGTCTAATAGAGAGAAAACATAAAAACAAACTGAGAAAAAAATAAATAAAATGTACATATCATTCTTAAGGATTTAATCATAATAATATAAATGGAAAACATATATAGAAATACATCATTTTTGAGTTCTTGTCTACACCTTCTCTCACAACCAATCAAAATTTAAGAATCTTCTACATCAAGTCAAACTAAAACATGAATCAAATAATACAATAGTGATAAATGCTTCATTACTTTAATTATAGAATGAACAGGATGGCCATGGGTAAGAGTCTTATGAAACCCCCAAAAAAAAGATGAATTGATAAAAATAGAGAAATACCAAAAGATATCTTGAAATTTAAAATTTTGGAGGTTATGAATATGAAGGTAAATATTCAAAGTAAATAAAAAAAGAAAATAATAAATATAAATAAATAAGAGAAAAAATAATAAAAATAATATTTAAGTGTTGTACCTATGTGGAAACCTGCAAAAAGTATGAATAAGAAAAATTTACATTGCTACGGAATCACTTACTCCTCAACGTGGAATCAATCTCGAATACATAAGTAGATGAAAAACATAAATCATAATTAATAATAAGTAAGTTAGTGTACCCATTAACAGGTAATTAATAAAAAAAACTACATATCTTTAGAAAACGTGGAGCATAAAAATAGGAATGTAGGAAATAATTTGCTACTATAGAAGAAATTTTAACGAGCAGATAAGTAATAATTAAAAAAAGCACCATTTTACAAAATGTGGAGCATTAAATTGGGAAGTAGAAAATTAATTTGCTAGTAGGAGATTTAACAGAGCTTACAAATCATAGATCAAGGGGTTATGCTTAATAACCCTACTGAGATAGGAGGGCCAACAGTAGAGCATTTCTCAAAACAGTTTCAGGTTGAGCAGTTTAACCAGAATTTTTGAAACGTTGAATCACATCCCAAGTATGATCTCTGTTGCAGATAACCTCAAAATTTAGCAAGTCACCAAGATGGAGGAGGTTAAAACAACAGTTTTTGAATTGACTGGAAGTAGTGTTGCTGGACCAGATGATTTCACAAGATTGTTTTTTCAGTATTACTGGGAGATAGTGGGGAAGGATGTGTTTAAGGCTATGCAACTTTCTTTTGTGGTCATAACCTGCCTAGGCATATCACTCACACAAGCTTTGTCCTTATCCCTAAGAAGGAAAATCGCAAATCCTTCTCAGATCTCAAACCCAAAGTCTCAGTTTCTTCATTAACAACGTTATTTCTAGAGTTCTTCATGACAGGTTGACTGACCTGTTACCACAGATTATATCCTTACATCAGTCAGGCTTTGTGAGGGGAAGGAGTATTACAGAGAACGTACTTTTGGCACAGGAGATAATAAAGGACATTAATAAGAGGAATGCACATGTCATCATTGTAGAAGCTGGACATGGCAAAGCCGTATGATAGAGTGTCCTAGATTTTCTTAACTGAAGTCTTAAGGAAGTTTGATTTCTCAAAATTATTGATTGATATGGTTTAAAGGCTTGTGTCTAATAACTGGTATTCTATACTAGTTAATGGATAATCCTATGGCATTTTCAAGTCTTTCAGAGGCTTTAAACAAGGTAATCATGTCTCCCCCCCCTCTCCCACTCTTTTCATAATAGCAGCTGAGGTACTATCAAGGAGGATTAAATAGTTTACTTACTGATGACAAGTTCATTGGATATGGGCTTCCTAAGTGGAGTCCGGAGATTACTCACTTAGCCTTTGCAGATGATACTATCCTATTCTGCTCAGGAGATAGGAGCTCTCTGACCAAGATTATGAATGTTCTCAAAAATTATGAGGAGATCTTTGATCAACTTATTAATAAAATAAAGATATTTTTTTATCTCCATGAAAATACTCCTTTGATTTATTCTATAAGAATCAGAAAATTGACAGGGATAAAGCAAGGTAACTTTCGGGATGTCCAATTTTCTATGGGAGAAAGAACAATGTTTATTTTGAAGATTTGATCAAAAAATCTCCAGAAGAATTATGTCCCGATAGAATAAGTACCTCGCATTTGGAGATAAACTGATCTTTATTAGGCATGCTCTTCAATCCATGCCTGTTTTGAAAAGGATTCATTTAAGCTTTGCTAGATCTTTCTGGGGCAACACTACTAATGAAAGGAGGAAGCATTGGGCCTCATGGGAGAAATTGTGCTACCATATGGAGGAAGCTGGATTGAATATCATGTCATTAATGGATGTTAACAAAGCTCTTATGGCTAAACGATGATGGGACTTTAGAACTAGAATTAGTACACTGTGAGGAACCTTCATAGGCAACAAATATTGCAAAAAGGTATATCCTTTATTACCTAATTGTATAGGCACTTCACATGTTTAGAGAAGCATGGTTAATATCAGGGAGGAGGTGGAGCCCTATATTTGGTGGCAAATTAAAGCAGGAGTGTCTAGTTTCTAGTTTGACAATTGGACTAGAATAGGAGCTCTTTACTATGTTGAAGATGACTCAGCAAGAGAAGAGGAGATAGAGGTTAAAAGTCTAATTGAGCACAACAATTGAAAGGCCCCTAAATTACATTCTCTGATTTCAGCAGAGGTAGCAGATTACATTTGCTCAGATATTCCCCCAGACTGAGGAGGGTAATGATAAGGCTTGGTAGATAGGTAGCTCAAATGGAAGATTTTCAATCCATTCAACCTACTAGATTATTAGAAAGAGGAGAACCAAGATAGAATGGCATAGTCAGTTATGGTTCAAATTCTTACCCCACAAAATTTCAGTCTTTCTCTGGAGAGTATTTTATAGGAAAATTTCTACTATGGGAATATCTATTTTT
The DNA here is from genome assembly GCA_025774065.1 of Solanum ossicruentum. Classification (NCBI taxonomy): domain Eukaryota; kingdom Viridiplantae; phylum Streptophyta; class Magnoliopsida; order Solanales; family Solanaceae; genus Solanum; species Solanum ossicruentum. The sequence continues at coordinate 3,382 of JAOTQR010077240.1, read as the reverse complement.
TCCAAGTGTGGATGTTATGATATAGGTGTGGAAGAATCAGTGAATCATCTCTTTCTAACATCTCCCATAGTTACTAAGCTATGAAAGCATTTTGTTGTTTGTGGAGGTTACAAATTGGAAGGCAGACATGTGAAAAGGGCAGCCACCACTTGGTGGTAATTTACAGGAACAAGGAGGTGTAGATCAGTTCTTAATGTTATCCCAGTAATGTTCATCTGAGAACTCTAGAAGAGAAGGAATTCAATTAGGTGTGGCAAAGAAGTGACTTATGCAGCTTTGGTTTATAAGATCATGATGACCTTACATCAGGTAATTTCCATAGTGTTTCCACTTTGGAAAAACTTGCCTGGAAATTGGGTGGACGGTCTGGACCTACTTCAAGACTTTAGATCAAAGTTGTACTACAAAATAGTTAAATGGGAGGAGTCAGGGCTAGGTTGGATCAAGTGTAACGCTAATAGATCTTGTAAAAGAAGCACTGGTCCGGCTACATATGGGTTTCGCATCAGAGATCAGAATCGAAACCTCCTCTATACTGAGGCTTGCCTCATTAGGGAGGCTAATAGCTTAATTGCAGAAGCCTCTGCAATGTGGAATACCCTAGGATACTGTAGGATACAAGGGTTTTAGAACGTGATTTTAGATACTAACTCTTTCAGTCGGTACAAAATCATAAGAGAGGAATGGAAGATCCCATGGAAGATCATTAAAATGGTGGAGGATATTTGGAAAATCATGGAATGCTTTATAGTTCATATCAAACATATTTACAGGGAGCTAATCAATTGGCAAACCACATAGCAAATTCAGCATTTCAGGTTAGTCATAAACAGTAGTTTAGTACATTCATAGATTTACAAAGTTTGACCTGGAGGATAATGAACACAGATAAGCATCAGATTCCATCTATCAGGATATCAACAAGACATAACAGCAAAATAAACAGGGCACATGCTAGCAGCTAAGACATTAGGAACTGTACAGGCAAGCATATTATAATACAAAAGAGGAAAAACCTGTATATTAGTCTAACTTTCCTTTGCCGCCCTCAAAAAGATCAGATCTAGCAAAAGGAGCACAAGGAACCAGGAAGGGTTGTCGGCATGCAAGACTTATCATAACATTCCAGTAGTCGCGTGAGTAACTCCTTTCCTTCTCTTAACTCTGAGATGGAAAGAAGTTTAGTAACTGAAGATTGAGTGACAAGGGACAAGATTAAGGCTTTAACTTACATGGATGTATCAACGAAAGAACCCCTGACCCTTGTCTCCATATTATCAACCTCCCACTGGCAAAGATACCTGCAAAGACCCAAAAAACATAAAGTTGTTTAGAGAGACTAGAAGCGTATAGAAAGAGATGACCTTTACCTTTTGAAAGTAGAACACATCAGCAAGACATACATCAGGATGAATATAGTTTGTGACCCACACCAAAGGAATATGGAATGACCCAGTGAACAGCCATGGAAACATTTTGAGCAGCGGAACAAAGGAGAAGAAGGAAAGGTGCGGAATAAGAAACTAATAGTACTTAGGGCAACAACCTTCATATATAGATGTTTGGACCAGATATGGGTTATGTCCTTTTATGGACCTCGTTGTAGTCGCTTTTTGAGCCCAACTTAATTTGCTAATTAATAATAAATTTGGATCCAAGGCCCAAATTTATTTTTAAAAAAAAAACATGCAGATAATTAATTAATAAAAACTACAAAGCATACATAATTAGATTTTAACTATACAACCTTGAGTTAATTTAAATTTTATTATTTAATATTTAACTAATTATATATTTAATTTAATATAAGAGTAAAATATAATTGAAATAGGAACCAAAAAGATCCATAAACTAAGAAAACAGAAAGGGTGGGGTAAGGGTGGGGGTAGATCATTGTTATAGAAAGAAGATGAAAAGATCACAACTCAAAAGAGTTGATAGAAAATGTATGTAAGTCTAGAGGATTAATGACATTAAGGTTACATAAGATATTTGAAGTGTGATTAATTATGAGTAAATAAGGTAACTGCTAAAGAAGAGATAACTATTGGATAAAAATATGACTTCGTAATATTTGAAGACCTTCTAACTTTAGTATTTAGTATAATATATGGTATAATTATTATTTGATAAATAACCAATATTTTCTAACATTTTTATTTAGTATATGAAAAATGAAAGAAGTAGAAGAGACATAATTGCATTATTATAAAATTATAATGGTGATGATTAGAAATATTTATCACGGGACATTTTTGTATATTGACATACATGAATAATTTAATTTTTAGAATTCATAAAATAAAAAGTTATTTATTTTTTAACTTAACTTCATAGAGTTATTTTGGTATTTTAATTTTCAAGATTTTTTGTTCCCACTTTTAATTTAAAAGGCATACCAATTTTAAACAGGTCAGGACAGAGGAGGAGGTACATCAACGCCTTCCTTATCAACATCTTCACATCCCGTAGCAGAAGATCAAGAAAAATTAAGTACAAGGATTACTACAGGAAGGGGGTCGAGAACAAAGGTACACGTCTTACCTAAAACCGAAGAAGAAGGTTATATCGGAGCCCAAATTTGAAGACACTTACAAATCTACCATCTAAAGGGAAGTTTGTTGGTTAGAACAATAGACAAACAAGAGTGAAAACTACTGATGATGAAAGTACTTACTTTGTGAAGATATTGACAAATTGGAAATGGAAGCTCAGTGGGTGATAAACCTCCTCAGAGAAAGAAGAGGGGGAAGAGTTTTTCATAAAGCCATTGAAGACGGACAAAATGAGAAAATGACAATGATACGTCTAGAAGTTGTAGAAGTAGATATTTTGTCAAATAGATAGTGGGTCGGGTATAAGTAGAATTGCGCTTGGGTTAGTGGTTTTCTTCATTTTTTAGTCGATTGTCATAGACTTCTTTTAAATTAAAAAATGAGGCAAGTGCTCAAAAATTATTTTTAAAAAACTAGTATGTTTAACCGCGTATTGCATGGATATAGTAACTTATGATTAATTTAATTTCTTAAAACATCAAATACTTAAAACATTTTTACACTTTTATCCTTTATTATTATTATGCTATACTAGTAAAATAATTATTTCCAAGTTAACAATTTATTAGTTCTAACTTTCAGCATGAAATATAAAATATCAAAGATTAAGTAAGAAATTGGTGCCTTTTTCAAATATTATTTTTTGAAACTAAAAGGTTCAAGATATTTTTTATTAAATCAACTACTTGTTATATTATATTTTAAATTATTAATTCAGATTTTTCTTCTTTTTTTTTCTAGAAGAAAATAATAATTTATATCTTTATCAATGATTAGATGTATGAAACTCAAGTTCATCTTGATTATAAGGATACTAAAGGGGCTCC
>JAOTQR010077239.1:0-12333 GCA_025774065.1 Solanum ossicruentum | reverse complement strand
AAAGTCTCGAATCATGTCAATTCCGAAGCTTTTCCCTTTCTATGACACTCCAATTCACCAAAATCTATTCAAATATAACATCATCATTATATAATAAATCTAATGACACTAAAATCAATTAATTCGGGTGAAAAGGGTAAAACAATTCAAAATTTTCATCGCTTGAAAATACCTTTGGAATCTAAAAGTTTTTACATGAAAATGTTCCCCAAGTGATACGGAATTCAATGGCGAAAACCAATTAAAAAACTGATCTAATTTGAGGAAGAAATGACATGTTAAAGTTTTCAAAATATATTGAAACGTAGCAGCAAGATCTGCAGATTTTACCTCAAACTAAGCAACAAAGTCAATTTCTGAAGTTCCTACTGTGTTCTTCTCGGAAAAATATACAATCAAGCCTTTTGAATCGCTCAAATCCGATCAAAATTGAGAGAGAAATCGTTGGTTAAATTTTGGAGAAAGTTTGCGATCTTCTCTTTTCTTTCTTGGACAAAATCCTCAATTTTCGCAATTCTTTTAAAGTGAAAGACCTTGGAAGGAAATTGATTGAAAGTATTACGTTTGATTGTTGAATTCTTGACTTAGACTCTTTAGAGTTCTTGATGAAGAACCATAATTCTTAAAGAAGAAGAGTCAAGAAATCCTTTCTTGGGATTCTTGAATTTGTTTTCTCGAAACCCTAGGTTATGATTTAAAATCCTATTATAGTTTCATGAATAGGTGAAGAAATTAGGGTTGGGTATAATAAATTTTTTGAAGAATAACTTACCTTGAGGATGAATCTTGAGAGATAATCCTAACTTCATGACCTTCTTGATCATTCTTGAGCCTTTATGTTTCGGAGAGAAGGGAGAGGGTTTTTGATTATGAAAACTGATGTTTTGAGATTTTTCGAACCTTAAATAGACCCCAATAGGTTTTAGGATAAAAATACCCTCAAATTATTAAAGTAAAAACGTCATTAATTCATTCTATTAGGGTCTGCGACGCGCTCCAGGCGCGGATCTTCGGACAACTTTGCACCCATTCACTAAAATGGTCATAACTTTCTACTCCGAAATTCGATTAATGCGAAATAAGATGCATTAGAAAGATAATTTGAATATATTCGATTTGATATATTATGGTTTATACAAATCATTATACTTTAGGAGATATGGTTATTTGAAGTTGACCCTTCTATCGACTCATGCAAAAACTTAGTTGCTAGAAATTCTTTGGACTTGGCTTAATGTAAAAGATCACTTATGACTCTAAATCACATCCAGTATACTTTAAATACTTAGGAATTTATCCTTTCATATATATAAAACTTACAAGTCATTGGTTCACCTAACTTTTATAAAATCATACATTAGAACTACAACCTTATATTAGCTCCAATTTTATTTCATACTAAGAAATTGTCTTTAACATCTATGCTAATTTAAGAATCCTCAATTTAAATCCTATATCATATGAAGGATGACTCGGTCTTAGCTTGAAAAAGAAATTTGGCGTGTTACAGAGGTGACCTTTCCTGGTCATATTGTTTCCGGCGATGCCATTAGGACCGATCCAAGGAAAATAAAGGTTGTGAAAAGTTGTCCTAAAAGATTGTCTTTCTCAAATACATAGAGCTATCTATGTTTGGTAGCTTACAATAGAAAGTTCCTAGAATAATTCTTATCTATCACATTGCCTTTGACCAAGTTGACTCAAAAGAAGGTGAAATTTCAATGGTCTAATGAATGTGAAAAAAGTTTCCAAACATTGAGTGATTGTCTTACTTTAACTCCTATTTTGATGTTAACAGAATGTTCAGATGGTTTTATTATTTATTGTAATGCCTCATAGGTTGGATTGGGTTGTATATGGAAAGATCATCTCATATGCCTCTTGACAACTAAAAGTACATAAGAGAAACTACTCAACTCATGATATTGAATTTGAAGCTATTGTATTTGTATTGTAAATTTGACATCATTGACTCTATAGGATGCATGTTGATCTATTGACTAGAAGAGCTTTAGATATGTGTTCAACCAATAAGATTTAAACTTTTGGCAAAGGAGGTGTCTTTGAGATCTTCAAGGACTATGATATGAGGGTGTTGTACCATTTGATCATAGAAAATATCAAGGTTGATGCCCTTAGTCATATGTCAATAGGTAGCATTACTCATGTTAAGAATGAAAGGGAGGATTTAGCTGAATATGCACACCCATTGACCTATTTGTGTATAAGGCCAAGTGACTCCAATGATGGTGATATTCTTGTGAATGATGGGAAAAATGCTCATTGGTAGAGGATCCGAAGGAAAAACAAGACTTCACCAACCTAGACTAAGTTGAAAAAGTTAGTAGTTGATAAGAAGGTTGAGGTCTTTTTACAAGGCGAAGATAGGGTTCTTCATAACTAAGACCGACTATGTAATCCAAATGTTGATGGCATAGGGAGATGATATTTGGCAAGGCTCATAACTCTTGATATTCCATTCATCTTGGATCCATCAAAATGTATAGAGACTAAAGGGAAGTGTATTGATGGAATGAAAGAAAAAGGATATAGCAAAATTTGTGACAGAGTGTCCCAAATTGCCAACAAGTGAAGGTTGAACACAAAAGTCCAAGAGGTTTAGCCCAAGATACTGATATTCCTATTTGAAAGTAGGAAGATATGCATATGGACTTTATTATGGGTTTACCTCATAGTCTAGAAAAATGATTCCATTTGGGTTGTTGTGGATAGAATGACTAAATGAGCACATTTTATGTCGGTCAACATTTCTTGTAGTGTAGAAGATTATGTAAATATGTATATTTGAAAACTGGTAAAACTTTATGATATACCTTTATCTATCATTTTGGATCATGATTCTCAATTTACTTCACACTTTTGAAATTCTTTTCAAAGGATTCATGGTACATAGGTTAAACTAAGTACCACCTTTCTCCTCAAATCGATGAGCAATCTGAGAGAATAATTCAAACCTTAGAGGAGATGTTGAGGGTATGTACTTGATTTCAAGGACACTTGGGATAATCACTACCATTGATTGAATTTGCATACAATACTAGTTACCTCTTAAGCATTAAAATGACATCTTTTGAGACTTTGTATAGGAGAATATGTAGGTCTCCGGTAGGGTTGTTTGAAGTAGATCAAATAGACTTTATAGAACCCAAATTGCTTTGATGCTATGGAGAAGGTAAGGCTTATAAGGGAAGAATGAAGGTTGCCCAAAGTCACCAAAAGTCCTACTCGAATGTAAGAAGCAGGAAACTTAAATTTGATGTTAGTGATTGGTTGTACTTGAAGATTTCACCCATGAATGGTTTAATGCACTTTGGCAAGAAGGGGAAGCTTAGTCCCTGATATGTAGGCCTATTTAGGATCCTACAGTGTATTGTTAAGGTGGCCTATGAGCTATACTTTCCATTAGAATTGATCTTGATTCATCCAATATCTCATGTGTCATTATTGAGATAGTGTATGGGTGATCCAAATTCTATTATACCATTGAAAGGTGTGGATATTTGGAGAAAACTTTGCTTATGAAAAGGTTTCATTTGAGATTTTAGATGGGGAAGTAAAAAGGTTGAGAAATAAGAAAATAGCATCCATCAAAGTGTTACGGAGGAATCAAACAAAATAAAAGTTCTACATAGGATATGGAGGTGGACATGATGAAATGATAGCCCTACCTCTTTTCTTCTATTCAAGGTCAACGTATTTAGTTATTTATGCTCAAATCCCCTAATTCATATATTTCAGATTTTTTATGTCATATCATATGGATGCATGCTCACGAAACTGGTTTTGAATGACTTTTTATGAAAAGGTTTGGAATTGTCATGAATTTGATATTTAAGTTGCATTTTTGACTTCAGGTTGTGTTGTTTGATATCCTTTGTATTCTGCTCCAGCTAATATTATTTCTTTCAAGGACAAATATTCTCATGGGGCAGATATTGTAATACACCATGACTTGAAAAGTTGGACAATGGGTGAAAATTTAGGAATTTGCAAAAAATATGAACTAGCTTTGGATGTATTTTTCATTGGAATTTGTTAAAAAAAAAAAAGAACTATGTACGGATGTATGAGCACCATTTACAACTTGTGATTTGTTTTACGGGTAATAGATGGGCTCTTGTGAATGTACCGTACACTTGGGAAAATTCTAGGAAAATAGGGGTGATTTATGAAGGGCTTGATGAGTCATGGTTTGTTATACAACTAGTATATTGTTCCCATGTTTATGATTCAAAAGGTGGAGAATTTGGGTTCAATTAGTTGAAACCCATTACAGGTAGTGGATGTATTGATGGGGCATAGTGTTGTTCATAAATGGTGTCCTAAGTTTGAAAAATTCACTAATTGTTGGAAGGAACTATAAGAGCTCTTTACGAGCCATAGAAAGTACTACAGACCATAAGACAGGTTTTGTAGGTGTAGGTGTAGGTGTTATATCAAATAGCTAGATTGTTATGTAAAAGATTCACAAGAGGAACTTACAATTGGTAAAAAGAACCAAAAACTCTAGATAGGGTGTTCATATTTCAACTTCATAGGATATTCTAATGACCTGAACTACGGGCCCAGTCGTCACATGGCAAATGAGATACTTGAAGGAACCTCACCCAAGCCATCTCAAGCATCTTAAGCATTCATAGGTATTCAAGGAAAATAATTTGAGATAAAAACTATGGGAAAGGGACTAAGGAATTATTTGATAATGAAAAAAAATATTAAAAAGCAGTGGAAATACTACAATCATCTTATTTGTCCATATGCATACCAACTACATTATAAGTGTATGGGATTAGTATATGTCGATCTCCATTAAACAGAAAGAAGTCTAAAATAGTGAAACATAAGTAAATGCCTTGAAGGGCTACAAATACATAGTTTAAAATCAAAGTAAAGAAACAAGATAGAATGAAAAAGTGGAGGAGTCCCAACCTAAGGGCTCACCACGAATAATAAAGCTAGTCTTGAATGCTAAGTACTAGTTATGAGCTGGTGGGGGAGTGTCGGTCCTAACATGGTTAATTCATGCACGAAAAATATGTGTTAGTACGTTTGAATGTACTATGTATATGAGATGTTATCATGGTTGAAATTGTAATGCCATCATTATTACGCATAACATATAAGTATGCATGTGATAAAGATACATAATTTAAGCTTAAGCATGAACAAGGAATATGGCTCAGGATCAATATGTGACAGTTCATAGGAAAGCACATATAATGAAAACATAACATAACATCATAAAGCTTGTTAGAATAGACCTTAACCGATATATAAGAACATGTGAGCTACTACATGAAATCGAACATAACCCTAGACGTTGGCACAAGGAGACCACTTATTAGGAGGAGCTCTGTCAACATTGCATGAATCATAATAACATAGATGGCTTATGTGGATCCACTAACCTAGCTTGCAAGGGCTCTTATGGTGGCACATAGTTAATGCAACAAAGGATCGCTTCTAAGGTTCCCTTACCGAACCCCACCACAATGTCACATTCTGTGCTAAATCATCCCACAAAAATCTTCAAATTTCAACTTAGAATCATAAGTAGCAATCATAGGTTTAGTTCAGACTTAGGAACCGCCAAGTGAGAATTATCTTTTGATCTTGGGGACCTCTCTTAAAAATCTTTTAGGAAAATTATCATCATACTAAAAACCATCATATATATATATATATATACACACACACATACATATATAGCAAAATAGTTGTTGAACTTCATAAGTATCATTTGATAATATAAATATCATGAAATCATCATAATCATGCACCTTAACTTGAGGAACCTAAAGAAAAGATAAAAAAACTCTTAAGGAACTTTTAGGTGGAAGGATACCCTTAAATCAACTCACAAAAATATTTGAGGAGAAAATCTTGGAAACCCTGGTCTTGTTCTTGAGAGTCTTTTACCTTAGAAAATTTTTAGAGTTTAAAGAATGAGTAGAATAAGGCTTTCTTAGGGCTTAAAGGCTGATTTATGGTCCCTTTCCCACCCCCAAAAAATGGCGTAGTTTATGAATAGAAATGACAGAAATGACAAAACTGCCCCTCATTAAAACTGTCAAAATCGACCTACAAGACCCCGATTATGGGTTGTAATCAATCCTCAAGCCTTAAGTCCCTCTGCTAATGCATCTGAAATTCCTGAAAATCAATTTTGCTTGACCCAAAACTATGAAATCTTGTAACAAGCCATCTGATCTCTTATGGGCCCATGGTTGGACTGGTATAGTCCTTCCACACTTAGCTATTTTTCACCTTATTCTTGGCCTCATTCCCTGAAGAACATTACAGGCCATATCCTAGTTTATGGAACATTTGATAACTCGTAAGTCATCCTTCAGAAATATCAAAATTTCATTCATGTCTGATAGTTCCATTCACGGCCCCACCTACAAGCTATATGACATTTTACGAGCTTTCACTTGGTCCATGGATTACCTCACAATTGGGCCAACTTCCTATACTCAAGGCTTCTAAACTAGGGGGTCGTTACAGTATCTCCCCTTTGGAAACATTCATCCCCAAATGTAGTTAAAGGAACGTTCTAAAGAGTAAAAGAGCATGCAACCAATCCATCCCCAGAATCACATCAAAGTCTATTATGGAAAGCTTGACTAAGTCACATGGAATCACTTTATGCAAGATAGAAATGAGACTTCTATAGACTCTTCAGGCTATGATGGACTCTTCAAGCTATGATGGACTCACCTATGCGATTACTCACCTCATAGGGCTCATAGAGGACTAAGGGACATGCATGAAACTTATATGCAAGGAATGGAATTACAAAAGATAAATTTCCTCTCGAATCTAAAAGTGCATATGCCTCAAAATCAAAAACTCTTAACATACCAATAACCACGTCCGAAGCTTCTTCGGCCTCTTGGTGACCATGAAGAGCATAGAACCGGTTGGTCCTTTGGGTGCCTATGACTTGCCCCTTTTGGCCTTGAGGCCTTGTTCCTCTACTCTTGCAATCCTTAGCATGTTGTCTAGGCTTCCCACAAGTGAAGCAAGCATTTGACAAGACTAGACATTCTCCTTTATGTGGCCTCTCGCACTTAGAGCAATTTGGTCTTTGGGGTTCGAAAACCACCCCTTTGTCCTTATGGGAGGAAGAGTATTGGTAGATCCTTGTCGGCTTTGCTTTTGGCCACTTTGAAATTTATGACCACCATCCCTTTGGTATGAATAACTCCCACCTTCAGCTCGAGCCCTCTTGGACTCCTTGCCATTTCACAAAGCTCCTCCTCTTCAACTCGTTTCACATATGTCATCAAGCAGGAAATATCCATCTTCTTGACCAACATGGCCATCTTCAATTCCTTGGAGACCAACTCAGAGCACTCGAAATAAACTTGCTCAGGTGAGACGTCGTATCTATGGCTATACATGGAGCATACTTTGACAATGGTGAATTTGAGGGCATACTCCCTCACACTCATGATCCCTTACTTCAAGTTGATAAATTCGTAGACCTTTGCTCCCTAAGATTGATGGGGAAGAACCAATACAAAAAGACACATTTTAATTTCTCCAAACTAGTAGGACCTTATCCTTGGCGTCTCTTGTCGGCCTATTACTCATACCAAATCTTGCTGACTCTTTTGAGCTTATAGTAACTCGACCTTCTCTTCCAACGGAATGCCCATCACTGCAACCACCCGATAGGCCTCCTCTATGAAGTCAATTGGGTTCTCATCCATCTTTGACCCATGAACCTCCAATGGATTCATACTTATAAAGTCACGTACTATAGCGGTTAGAATAGGAGCTTGAGGAGGTATCACTATCTCATGATTGGCCAATGCTTGGGACAATAGGGTGACATAGCTCTAAACTCCGCATGAGACACTCCATCGTTCTGTTGGAGTAGAGAGACTTGTTGGTCTAGAGTGCCTCATTGATAGGGAGCTCTTCATGGTGGCATGATCTAGAAACAAGAAAATCCCATCGTTAGTTAGTGGAAAACTTTATCAAACTCTAAGGAACGATATGAAAAAGAAAGAAGAGAAGACTTTTCTAAACCGACTCACAGCCTTTTGCTTAAGATAGTGGTGCACTTCACAACCTTGAATAAGACTCAATGTTACGGGGTATGCATGGACATTCGAGGAACATTTTAAAACCTCATTCTCTGATACCAAATTTGTAATGACCCAACCAAGGGGCCTAGTCGTCACATGGTAAATAAGATACCCGGAGACACCTCACCTAAGTCATCTCAAGCATCTTAAGTATTCACCGGTATTTAAGGAAAATAATTTGCAAAAATACTACAGGAAAGGGACTAAGGGACAATTTGATAATAAAAAAACATTAAAAAGTAGTAGAAATAGTACAATATCTTGTTTGTCCATGTGCATACCAACTATATCATAAATGGATGGGATCGGTATTGGTCAATCTCTATCTAATGGAAAGAAGTCTAAAACAGTGCAACATAGAAAGTAAACACCTCAGAAAGGCCAAAAATACATCATCTAAAATCAAAGCAAAGAAGCATGATAGAACGAAAAAATGGAGGAGTTTCGAAATAAGGGATCATCACAAATAATAAAACTAGTCTTGAACGCTGAGTGCTAGCCACGAGCTGGTGGGGGAATACATGTCCTTACATGGTTAAATCATGTCAGCAAAATAGAGATTAGTACATTTGATTGTACTATGTAAGTGAGATGCTATACGTGGATAAAATTGTAATGTCATCATTATTAAACATAACATATAGTATGCATATGATAAAAGATACATAATTTAAGATTAAGCATGCACAAGGAATATGGATCAAGATCAATATGTGAAAATGCATAGGAAAGCACATGCAATGAAAATAACATAAGATCATAAAGCTTGTGAGAATAGACCTTAACCAACATATAAGACTATGTGAGCTGCTACATAGAATCAAACATAACACCCTACATTGGCACAAGGAGACCACTTATCGGGTGGAGCTCCCTCAAATTTGTATGCACATAATAACATGGATAACATACGTGGTTCCACTAGCCTAGCCTACAAGGACTCGTATGGTGGCATATAGTTGATGCGACAAAGTGTTGCTTCTAAGGCTCCCATACGGAACCTCACCATAATGTCACATTTGGCTCTAAATCATCCTACAAATATAATTAAATTTCAACTTAGAATCATAAGTAGCAAAAATAGGGAGTAGCTCGGACTTAGGAATCACCAAATGAAAATTGTCCTTTCATCTTAGGGACCTCTATTAAATATCTTTTAGGGAAATTATCGTCATACTCATATCTTTGATAAACTTAACTTTGAAACTCTTTATTAATGCCCTAATCTTGATCATAAATAATTACAAGCTTTACTTGAAAACTAGGTGGGTTAGGCTGTATAGTTGAACAATTATAAATCACATAAGTCATAAATAATTTTTCTTTTAAAAGAAACATCAAAAACGTTCTATCTTAGTCACATCGAAAACCATCATGGAATCATCAGTGGTCAAATATGCATATATATACATGTGTGTGTGTGTGAGAGAGAGAGTGTGTGTTTGTCTATATATATATAGACACACACATACATTTAAAATAATTGTTAAAATTTCATAAGCATGCTATGAAACCCTCTAATTCTTTCTTACTTGGTATGGATATATATGTGGAGGGGATTATGAGAAAATATGAGAAAAATTTGCAAAAGCGAATTTACGAGAGTCATTACGACTCATAGAGAAGTTTACGAGTCGTAAAAAGGGGCCTGGTAGGGAATTCCAGTAACTTTGAGTTTCAAGACCCTTCCATTTTTGAAATTATCCTAAAAAGTGTTCGAAAATGTGCCTTGAAAGTATCCAAAATCGTAATTTCTAAATATCTCAAAATTCGTGTGCGATATCAGAATTCTGACTCCATATTCTTGTTCAGGGGTAAAAATTAGGGGCCAAAGGGTCAAACCCTAATTTAAGAGCAACCATAGAAAAATTTAAAAATTGCAAAAATGCGATTTTCAGAGACGATCCACTCCCCTGGCGCGACTCACCAAAGGCGTGATCCTATGTAACTTTTTGTCTAGTTTTTCTCTCTCGGTCCAAGACTTTTGGGTCTTAGGCCAAAGTTTTGCCAAATGCGAAAATACCTATACTTATCCATATTTCATCCTCTTATCATCCTAAGCATTCCCTAATACTCACTCAATCACTTGGCCATATTTTCACTCAAAAATTCAAGTCACAAAACCTCTTTCCGATCTAAGGATTTCCTTCAAGGTTCTTTTTCAAGCTTCAAGTCTACACCTTCAATCTTCACTACGTTCATTTCCAAGCTAAGGCATGTGCATTTCAACCATTGGGTCCTTCCACCCATGGTGCCCTAATCTCCTTTTTACTCAATTTGCATGATTTAAAGTTGATTTTACAATTGGTCTTACTAGTATGAACATGTCTATGAGCTATGTTAAAACTATGTAAAGTTGTGGATGTTTTGCTATGTTTTGAGCTATGATTTTGGGCCTCTTGTAAGACTTGGTGAGGGATTTGATCTATATTGCTTGGGGGTGTTACAAGGTGTTGATTGTTGGTTTTACAATGAATTTTCTTTCATGATTTCATCTCTTTATTTCATGGTTTCATACTACTATTTCACACTCGCTAAGTGTTTGATAAAATATCAATTATGATTTCTTGAGGAATTGAAGGTCCAAAGCATGAAATATGATATGATTGATGTTACAATGATGAAATGAGCTTATGTAAATGATATATTTTATATAAAGTGTCGCATTAGACCATGCTCGATCCGGGGGGACTAAGAGTCCAAATAATCGAGATGGGGATTTGTACTCATCAACCATGTGAGGTTTGTACTTCACCACTAGGGTGGTAGGGTGAGACTATCATCAACCATGTGAGGGATTTGTAGTTCACCAGAAGGGTGATGGGGTGAGATCATCATCAACCAACCAACAGTTTTGTACTTTGAAAATCTAGCTTGGTCCCTTCTACATATATGATATTCTATATGAGCATGAGCTACTTAAGAATGTTTTACTTGATCACTGGTCATACATGCTATATTGCTATATTACGCCTATTGTCTATTGTTATGCATTTTGATTGTAATGCCTATATTTTGTTGCATTGCATCCTACATACTTAGTACATTCAAAAGTACTAATGCATACTCTTGCCTATATGATATCACCATGTAGGAACCAGAGCCTAAGTTGATCATCCTCCTCCTCCACGTAGCTAGTTCGTTACTACTCAATCTAGTTGGTGAGTCCTCCATTCCGGGAACGTTTATCTATATTTCTCTTATTATGTATTGAGACACTCTTTTCTATGTCCTATTTTAACTATGAGGGTGAGCCTGATTGCTTTGTCTTGGCCCGCGCTCTTATCCAAATAGTAGAGGTGTTTGTTGGACATGCTATGTATCTATGATGTGATCTTTGACTCTTTGTCTCTTGATTATGATGTTATGCAAGCTTTCAACTTAGTCCCTTTTTGTCCCTATTCTTACTATTCATATCTTTTATATACTTCTGCGACCAATGATATGTAATGATAAGTGAAGAGGCTTGTTCGGGGTTTCTTCAGGTTCCCCACTGGTTGTTTCATGTCTAGGCCCTAGGCTTGGGTTGTGACAAGCTTATGAGAGGAGTTTACAATTCATAAAATCCTTCACAACTCGTAAAGGACATTTCATAGCAAATTCCAATGACTTGGATTGGAGATTCATCTTGCTTATGAGAAGTAGTTTACGATGCATAAAACATATTATGGCTCGTACGATGATGTTTCGTACTAATTTTCCGTGATGTTCGACTTCTCAATCCCTAGTTTACGAGGGGCCTTCTATGACTCATAGATGGGGTCTCATAGACCCTAGCGATAGTTTTAATGAGGGGTATTCTTATTCATTACATTTCTTATTTAAACAAATCCCTAGTAATTTTGGGCATGGATAGGGTCTTAAAACAAACCCTAAGGGTATTCATTCTTCATTCTTCACCTTGGGTTTTCTTGAGAGAAAAAGGATAGGAGAAAGAGCTAGGGTTTTCAATTCAAGCAGAAGGATTGATTGAGGTTCGATTGTTTCTTCAATTCTCAAGTATGTAAGGCTTACTAAAATATGAAATTCCTTTCTTCTCATAACCCTTTAACATCTTGAGTCAAGATTTGGAAAAGAATTGAGATTTGAGAAATTCTACTACCCCAACCTTGAATCTTTATTTTAATCATGAGATCTTATTATACTACATGAGATAATTGTTATATTGCATAAGTATTGATATGAGATTTACACATGTATTTCATACTTGATA
>JAOTQR010077238.1:0-45246 GCA_025774065.1 Solanum ossicruentum | reverse complement strand
GTCACGACCCCAGGGAGGGGTGTGACAATGATCACCACCTCGCACGATATAGATCATCAAAAAGGGAAACATTTCCTAAAATTCCTCATAGCCTCTTACTCATAGTTGTAGTGCGCTTCACAACATGAATAAGATTCTAATCAACATGGTGTGTTCGATTCCGATGATTATTAACAATCTAGTGCTCTGATACTAAGTTTGCCATGAGCCAAGCTTAGGGTCTAGACATGACATGACGAATATGAGACCCGAAGGAACCCCAAACAAGCCTCTTAGCATATCAATCAAACATCCTTTGTCACGCAAGCAACATATAGACAACAAGAGATATAAATAGAGAAAAAAGGGCTAAGGGAAGTCTTTGATAATCAGAAAATACTTAAGAGTCAAGCTCAAAGCATAGATACATCAATTGTTCCAACATCACCTATAAAAATAGATTGGAGCAGGGGCCAAGACACTCTCTGGGATCACCTTCATAATATCAAGTATTCAACATAAAAAAATAACAAAATTGTCAGAGTAACATAGATAGCATCCTCGAACTTGAGCACTCACCAAAGCATATCTCTAAAGCCTCGAACTAGCCACGTGGAGGATGATCGAGAGTAGCTCTAGTTCCTGCATGGTAACATCATATTGGCATAGAGTATGTGTTTGTACATTTTAATGTACTAAGTATGTAAGATGCAGTGCAACAAGGCATACACAACATAATCGAAATGTATAATCATAAGCAATGGATAAGTATAATATTAATATGGCATGTATGATCAAATGCTTGAGGAAAATATGCTTGTAAATCATATAACTTGCAAATATAGATTATATGTGTGGGAAGAGACCATATCAACATAGCCCAAGGAAACTTATCACTTAAACTCCAAGGCATGCCACCCCCTTGGAAGGTGATTGAGGTACCTACCCCTCAACATGGCGGTACAGGCATGCCACCCCCCGACAAAGTAATTGAGGTACATACCCCTCGATGTGGTAGTACGAGCATGCCACCCATTAACAAGGTGATTGAGGTACAAACCCCTCAATGTGGTTTTAGAGGCATGTCGTCCCCTAACAAGGTGTGGTCAATTCACAATATTATAGATACTTTTCATAAATTCAATGCTTACATACAATCCTTTAATCATCATAAAATCACTAGACTTGTAAACTATGCAATAGATCATGAACACTTAAGAATCCTTGTCAAGACATTTTATCAAACACTTGGTGGGTGTGTAATGCTAGTTCAAAATCATGCAATTCAAAAGCAAAATAATATAAGAAAACTCAATGTAAAAAAATCTACCAACATATAGTAAAACCCTCTTGTACGATACCTTGAAATCCCTCATCAGATATCACAATAGATCATAGTTTCATAATCCAAAACATACATAGTCTCAATAGACAAAACCAATTCTTAGTATAAACTTGAAATAGATAAATGTGCATGAACCATCAACATTTCACAAAACCCAAACATAATTTATAATCAAAATCCATAATAAGAGATACCCATAGATAATACAACTTAAAAATATGCAATTTTCATAAACAGGAAGATTGAGAACCATGGGTGAAAAGACCCAATGGTCACATAGCTCAAACTTGGGTTTTCTTGTGCAGTCTTAAAGGATACTTGAAGCTTGAATAGAATTCTTGTGATCCGAAATTAAGCTTGAGACACTTGAATTTGGATTAAATATTTGGTTAAGTGTTAGAGTGGTTTTTGAGATATTCTTGAGTGACATAGAGTTGAAACAAAATAGCTAACTAGAGGTGTTTTCACGCATATGTCGGCATGGGGTCAAGATCCCAATGTCTTAGGCCGAATAAAAAATTAAAGAAGTACAAACACACCTCAGCGATGGGTCTATGTCGCGAAGGCCTCGCGGATCCTACTATTTTCAAAAATTTTGTGAAAATCATTTTTCACTATGGGCCTTCTAAAATATAAATTATACCCCTTCCCCACACAATTTTTTCCCTTGATCAAGAATATAAAGTCAGATTTTCTATATCACACATGGATTTTGCGATATATGAAAATTACGATTATGGCAATTTTCGAGGCACATTTCTGGAGCGTTTTATTCTATTTATTGTTGAAGTTGTGAATTTGTTTTTCTTGATTATGAGTTATTGAATTCTTAATGGTGATGTCACAATGATCTGGAATTCCTAAAGTAAACTTCCCTTTATATATGAAGCTCTCTTATACTTTGACATCCCATTTCATTGAAAATGGAATCTCATGATCTGGTAGAGACTCGATTAGCTATCGCTACTAACATACCACACTGTTGATTTTGCCAATGTTTTCCATTTCAATTTTACTATTTTACCATTTTTTACTAACACGCTCTGTTGCACAACTCCTCTTTCCGATGACTGTTAGTTGCATCATTATTTTTTGGCAATCATTCAAGAGGTATTGTGTTTCTTCTTGGTATTTATTCTAATTACCCCGAACTTCTTCTTGGTCCATTCTTCTCATTTCCGCCTCTATTCAATCTATTCTTATAGCAACTTTTCCTGTCATTAGTCCACAACTTTTTCTGTTACTCTTCAACAATCAAATAAATCTTAGTCCATGATGTTCCAAGATTTTCATTCAAGTACCTCTATGGTGTAAGATGCACTTCTTGTTTTTGGCTATGAAATCAAGGATGATTTCTATGTGGAAGATTTTACCACCTTTTTCTTTCTGATGACTTTTTCGCTATTTAAATGATGTTTGAAATTATGTCTTGTTTCAAACAAAGAAATATAAAAACCCACTTTAAGTTTGACTGACAGTGTTGAAAGTCAAAAGAAGCATAACAGTAGTGTAGACTATCCTTAATGATTATGTCCTAAGATATAAATCTCTGAATTAAGGAACTTCTCTTATTTCATTTGATTCAATAATGTAGAGGTCTTTCAAACGTTGTAAACAACAATCTTTAGGTTTCTTTTTTATATAACTTGGAATTATGATTGAAATTCCTTTGAGTCCTGGACTTGTTGTCCATTCTGGAAATACAAAGTTCATGGACCGATGGACTTATCAGTCTTGATCATTACAATGGAGATGCTATCGCATCGAGCATGTTGTTGGAGAAAAAGATCAATATATTGCTTATGTAGCTTACCCTATAGACCTTTATGAAGAAGGTTTCATTACGAATATGTTTACTTCCTTTGTAGATAATGTATTTGGGTTCAAAGCCCTGCACGCTCTACGTCTGGAAGATCTTCGAATCCCTCCTGCTTATATTAAAACTTTCTAAGCTTCGCCTCAACCATTCTTTCATTTCTCAGAAATGTGTCATGTTCCATTTGAAATTTTAGGGTTTATTATGTATGATTTTCCAATATATGAGCTAACATGTGATTCAAACACCATATAGGACAACAACCTTTGAACGGTCCCTATTATTTCCATCTGAAAATACAAGCCTTTCCTATCAAAACATGTTCCCCTTACAAGTCGTTGAGGCTGCACCACTCCCCCTTACCAGCTTATGTTCTCCTTTCAGTGTTGTTTGACCATCTCGATGCTTAAAAATATGGAGCAAAACTGTTATTGATATTGAATCCAATCACATAACCTAAGTGCTTATTTTGCATCACCTTTTGGTCCTGGATCGAGGAAGAATATGATATAGGTAAAAAGTTGGACTATTTATTCTAAGGTATGATTATGTTGGTACTAAGGTACTTTCTAAAAAGTTCCACTTTCTCTAGTGGTTTTCTCTTTGGAGAAGAAAGGGGTGTATTTTCAGTAGCACCATTAAGGCTTTGCAAGAGCTTAGAATCAACTCAATTCTAGCTACAATGCAGTAGGTATAAGGTTATGACCAATACCACGAGGAAGCAATTGTTTCTACGTAAAATTGAATCACAATTTTGTCCATCCATTTCGGAGACTGATGTGATTTACTCCACCTAAACAATTGTGCTCTCCTTTTCTTGTTAGACTGCTTGAATTGCAAAATAGGAATTAAAGAGTTTTTGACATGAAATTTCCAGTTTCAATTTAGGCGTGTTGAAATTATCAAGCTTGAGCTTGACTTGACCAGTTAGTGTTTTACATAATAATGTTTTTTGCTCATGAAGCTAGGGAAGAATTACATGTTAAGAAAGAATTTGAGGAGATAACAATAAAAACATTTTCTCCTACTAGAGCAATAAATGGCATGCTTTTAATTTCATTCATAAATATCTTTACAACTTATTTTATGTGGTTTCCTTTTTTCATAACTACCCTTGGCCATATGCATGTTAGTTATTCTTTCAACTATCAATGAACAACTTCTTACTGTTTGTTTTTTCAAGATTCAGGAGGAGAGTATATAGGAGACACATCATCCCGTAATGCAGTCTATTCATGTTTGTTGGATATTAATGACCGAGAATTTTTGGTAACATCTTGTTTTGACATTGTTCCTTCTATCATTTCGGTAGATTGCAATATTCTTACTCTTTGACGTAGTGTCATAAGAATCAAATTATTTGAATGAGAGAGAACATAATGCCAAAATGAGAAAAGACCACAAAATGAGACGCAAAATTGAGAAATAAATTCCCAAATAAAACCCCTAAACAAATTGTAGTAGATCTAATTATTCTTTAGGGCTAATCATATTTTCAAGTAGATTCAATTTTAAAACTTAGACGAAAGTGATCTAGACCCCATGACTGAACATTTATAATCTATAATATGTATAAGATTAATTTCCTTCAATTAATCAAGTGCGAATGATAAATACCAAGCACATAACATAATTTTACCTCCTAAAAGAATTTTTCTTGTAAGGTTATAAGATAAAATCCTAAGTAACGTACTTGAGTTTTTTTCAAAAAAAAAAAAGAAAAATAAAGCTAGTGTGTCTTGGGTTCAAATCTCAAAAAACACAAAACACTAGGTGTTTTCTTCCAATTGGTTCCAACCTTGGTGGATAGAGTTACTCGGTACTTATTGCAACTGGGAGGTGACAAAAATCTTGTGAAATTAGTTGAGGTATATACAAATATGGCCGAATATCACAATTATCTGTAAAGAAAAAGAAATTTCATGTACTGTAAAGAAACAAATCTGTCAATAATTTTGATAATAATGTTGTGCCCAACAGTATAAAAAGCCTATATATAGGGGCTAATGGTGTACTCCTCTCCTAGACATCATGAGATTCAAATTCTACTGCCATGTAAATAGTGTGTAGTAAAACTTAATATAACATCAATCTCACAATTCCCCAAACTACCTAACAAAAAAGTAGCTTTTGTATGACTAAAATATACACGTCTAAGCTCATTTGGCGTGTAAATAGCCCCACTTGGGTGTGTAAATAGGTGCCCAAATCCTTGTCTTGAGCTTGGACCTGGACTAAAAAATACAAGTCGACAGTTTAGCGTTTGATTAGCCCACTCTATTCACAGTTCTTGAGCTCTTCTTCCACGACAAGTATCCTCTTGATTTTTTTTATTAAAGGCCAACAATATTGTTTTGTATCTCCTCAGCTTCCAGAACTTCATTAAGTCCTTTAATAGAGGTATGTCAACATGAATACTATCAGCTCTCTATGAATATTTATCAATACTAGCTTGTACAGTGCTTGTTTATTTATGTCTTTTATTTACTACTGTTGACAATGCATGCATTTTAAGATTCTTTTCCTCAAACTTCTGCATTACAAAAGATGTTATAGTGGGATTAGTGTCTTTGCTAGGACACCTTTTTTCTTAACAACATTGAATATTTTTGATAATCAATGAAAAATGATGCGAAGAGTTGATTACTTTATAACTCAAACGTTGAAAAAAAAAATATATGTACACAAGTTTTAGATAAACTTTTTTCTTTTGGGGGTCTATGATATGTTTAAAATAAGCATCCAGGATTCCCACTAGTCCCACAAAAACTGATTATTAATACTTTGATAAAGTATAATTATGTTTTTAGTTTTAGCACCTGTGAAGCAGGACACACCAACGATGGCATTGTCTCTTTCAATCTAAAGTAAATGAGTATGTTTTCTTGCTTTGGATGGATGAAGTTGAATATTTTTTTCCGAAACAGGTAAATCAATTGATTAATACGACCACTCTTTGTTATACTTTTTTTCATCAAAGCCACTGGCTGTTTTCCATCAAATCTTACGAGTGCGAACATTTATTAGGTTTCTCTTTGCAATATATTGCTTATTTGGTTTATAATCTAAAGGGTAGACATCTTATAGGAATAGGAGCAGTAATTTTTTCATGAAGCAAGACCCATGTTTACATTATTTTTTGAGAGTTCTTGTCCTTTCATCATGTGAATCAGAATCCTGACCACCCTTGTCATTTTTTGCAGAAATTACCAGAATCCTAGCGAAATCATTTACTGAGAAGCTCAAAGAAGAAAATGATGGTTATTTATCTCAAAGACCAGATAGAAGAATCTGGCCTACCTTTTATCATTGCATATCAGGTTTGAATGTTTTGACAAGGGGATGAAAACAAGTTACTATAGCCTATGGCATTAATCCAGGAGTTGATTGTCTTTTCAACTTGTAGATAAGCAGAACCATATATTTGATCTACGCAAAATATGAAATTCCAAAAATAAGATTCCAAAAAACTACTTGGAGTTATTACCTTAAGCACTTACAAAAGAATGAAAAAAAGTTGTGTCAATTTCTCATTAATCATTTTCGAATAACATATAGTTGTTGCTTGGATGGATCAAATATGAGGGCACTAACTTTGGAATATTATGTGAATACTACTTTCAATTCAGATGATAAATTTGTTGATATTTTAGCATTCTGTCTATTTCACATTAACTAAATTTGTTAGGTAGCACACACATCATATATTATATATTACTAAAAGTGGGAATAAAAAAAATTTGAAAGTTGAAATACCAAAATATCCCTACAAAGTTAAGTTACTACAATAATACCATTAAAAATATATTTTTTTGTAAAAATCCTTCATAAACTCTAAAAATTAAATTATTCATTTATTTCAATATATAAAAACATTTCATGATAAATACTAATAATTACTATTATATCATCATTATTTATTTATTATTTATAAGATAAATTACCAAAAGGTTATTGCCTATTAAGTATCTCAAAATTATAACGTATTTGACACTATGAGACATTAATTCTACCTAGAGAAAATTGAGAAAATATTAAATTTATTATTTATCTTAAATATTTTTAGTGAATAAACAAAAGCCAGAAAGTCATTATAATGCATTTTTGGGTTATCAAACAGTTATTACAAATTCATTAATTAGTATAACATATTTACTCTCTTGGATTTACTTTTATTTAGTTGTAGTTTTTGCCAAGAGTTACAATTTGTGTTTGTTTGATATTATTTAATTATCAGTTTGTATTTTATGCAAAAAGTGCTTGTATGTTTTTTTTTAATAACTATTCTTCTTTTTCGTTAGTTTGAAAAAGTTTAGTTGAATAATTGATAAACAAATAATCTATATTAATCTTAAGTAAATTCTCACAGTTATGTACAAATAAATATAAAAGCAATTCAAAAGAAATAAAAATAATATAATAAATGCAATGACTCCTTTTATTATCTCCCATTATACTGTACATAAACAAGAATTAAAAGTATTTAAATGTACTTGAATAAAATTTAAATAATCTCTCACTTTCTTCTCATTTTTTTTAAAAATAATCTATTGTTTCAAGCAAATGAAGAGCCTCTATCATTATTCATGTATGTTGAACCAACACCAAATAGAAGAAGCCATTTTTATTAAATATTAGGTCTGTCATTGCTTTTAAGATCATAAATACTAATCAAACGTAATTATTGCCAAAAATCATATGAAAAGTCATTTTTGAACTCTATGTAATAAGGAAATAAAAAGCAATTCAAGCAGCCCTATAGCAAATCAAAGTCTCATCTCCTTCTCTATTCCTAAAACTATTTTCAATTTCTATACATAAATGATTATAGATATGATAAATCATTCCAACTTTATGGTTTAATGTATAGTATTAACAGACATGAATGTAATGTTTAGGCTATTTTTATAGTATGCAAGGGAAAAAAAATAAAATCATAGATTTAGATGAAATTCATTTATATAACAATTTGAATTTCAAGGTTGAAAGTTTTTCTGGGGGTCAGCCCACTAAAAGAGCTTTCTTGTAGGAGGATGGGATAAGACAATTTTTAAACATTATTTTATTATTTGAACACATTATCTAATGACTTTATTTAAAATATTATATTCTCATTCATATAGGATACACGCCAAAGCATGTGCCAAGAAACTAATATTAAGAAAAATATCAATCATACAGTTTGAATCATAATTTTCACTATTGATATTTGTGAAATCATAATTTTGTAAGTGGTGTAACTTATATCCTAGAAAATATAAAATTCAAAAAATGATATGAAAAATGTGAAAATATTTCCAAACATATATTTTGAACTTTGAAAAGTTCAATTATTTTTAATAATAAAAAAAGCCTAAAAAATTCATTTAACTTGGAATAGATGGAGTATTAATTCGAGAAAATAAAGGTAACTATCATTTAGAAATAGTTCTAATGTGTTTCCCAATTTCTTTTGTAATACCCCTCAAGTGCTTCTGAAAGCCTTATAAGTGTATTTCTCGAATATCTGAAAATTTTTGCATGATTTTGAAAATCTGACTTCATATTCTTGTTTGGGAAAAAAATTGAGTGGAGAGTGGTAGCCCCCAAATTTTAGTAGACCCGTAGAAAAAAATTAATTTTCGTTATGGAGAGCCGAGGTAATGAGCCTGCACGCCCAGGACGCCACGCGCCTTAATGTTAATTAGCCCCCGTGCCTAGTCCGCGTCGCACCTATGGCACAAACCAGTGCAGTATTTCCCCTGGTTTTCTTGTTTCGTCCAAGGGCATTTGGGTAATAGCTCAATATCCATTTATGTGTGAAACCCCCTTCTTTGGCAATTTTTCAACTCTAAAATTCACAAAAACCCTCTCTAAACCTCTTCAAAAACATCATCAAATCCCCCATACAAATTCAAGGATTTCTAGAACAAGCTTTGGATTTCAAGAACCCACTCCAAGTTTCAAGTCTTCCTCAAGTCAATTTCAAGAAAGCCTCAAGTTTAGGTATGTGGGGTTCATTCATGGGTTCCTTCCACCCATAAAATTAAACCTTCCCTCTTTATCAAATTTCATGATTTAATGTTGTATATTTTATGGGTAGACTTTGTTATGCGATTGGATTCTTCAAGTATTGATTATATAAGCATGCATCTCTATTGAAGCTTATTTCATGAGTTGATTTATACCTATTGAGGCTATGCATGACAAGGACTATGAAATTATGAATGGTGGTGAATTTTTGAGATGGATTTCATGACATATCATGCCCCGGGAGTTTATTCTGGGCATAACTAGCACTCAGAGTCTAATGCTAGCCCCCAAGCAAACCACCTAGCCTCATTATCTTCATTTAATCATACATCAGCAGAAGACGATAGAATTAGAAATCCAATAACAGTGGGCTATTCTATCTCATCACATCTACATTAGGAATAAAGGTCATAGGCCACAAATCTAGTCATTAATGTCCATCACATAAAATAGAATTACAGACACTCAGTGAAAAAGGAAAGGGGAAAAGACCCCAATATTAACCCATCACCTCTCTATGTCTATGAAGTCTCTATCTTTATATGTCTAGGATGGTACCATGACTGGCCATGGATACCATAAACTCAAAATAACTCAAAACAATAAGAAAATGAAATAAATACATCATCTGAATGTAGGGGAGGACTCACAAAGTCTCTGGGGCTTTAAATCTTTGAACCTCAATGACTCATGTGCTGAAGCCCTTTGTCTACTGAATCTACATCATAAAATGATGCAACTTCAAATGACGTCAGTACAAGGAATGTACGATATGTAAATGAACTAAAAGTAAATAGTATAGACAAATATGACATGAAATAACATCAACTCATTAGGTACTCATCTCAGCTCAGAAAATAGAGTAGGACAACATCTGAGCAACCTCAATTAAGACTCATACCATCACATCACCTCAGAATACTATCAAGATGAAACCCATTAGTCAGAACCTAGATGTGACACGAAAAATGGGGAGCCCGAAGGGAACCCAAACAAGCCTCTTAGCATATCAATTACACATCCTTTGTCACGGAAGAAAAACAAGCAACATCAAAAAATATAACAAAAGGGAAACAGGAATAGGGAAAGTATTTGATAATCATGAAAGCATATAACAGTTAAGCTCATACCATAAATACATCATATCATCAAACGATACCTCTATCATGGAATGGAGCAGGAGCTAAGACACTTTTCGGGCTCACCCTCATGGAAACAAATGTTCAACATTATGAAGTCTCAAAATAGAAAGAGTAATTTCAATAGTGTCCTCAGACTTAAGGACTCAACATTGCTTATCTCTGAAGTACTGAACTAGCCACGTGGAGGATGATCAAAAGGAACTCTGATCCCTACGTGGTAATATCATGTAACATAGAGTATGTGTTAGTATGTTTGAATGTACTAAATATGCGGGATAAAATGCAACCAGACATCAGCCAATATAGTCAATATGCATAATCACAAACAACGGATATATAATCTCAATATAGCGTGCATGATCAATGCTCATAATAAAACATGCTTGTAAATCATTCATCTTTCACAATATAAATATCATACATATGTGGGAAATGTACTCAATCGACATAGACCAATCAACTACAAATTGGAGTCCGAGGCTTGTCACCCCCTTGGTTCAGGTGACCGGGCATGACATACCTCGGTGAAGTATAGTCTACTTTCCAAGGCGAACCAAACATGATTAACATGATAAAGTGCACTAGATGGATCCACTAGTATATCAAGGATAATATATAATCCTATGGTGTCACATAGTTTAGAGAGTAAAGACTTTATATAAGGGCCCTTTAAGTTGAGCACCCATCTTAAGCCTCAATCGATGTCATGTCAAATCCCATGAAATGCTTGAAATAATCATAAATTCAATAACCTATGAGAAACATGAAACATGCCCTGAGAATCTCCTTAACATGCTTTACCTCTAATAGTAAGCCTTACTTAAACATCAGAGAAGATAATAATCATACATTAAACCTTGCTTTAATATGAATGGCTCACAAGAGGTAAAAATCTTGAAATATGGCTTAACTTGATACTTGTAAAATCATAGAGACTTTTCATGAATTCAATACATATTTGAAAGCCCTTAATCATCATGAAGTCATTTGACTTGTAAATCATGTAATAGATTATCAATAACTTGAGAATTCTTGTCATGTCATTTTCTCAGACACATGGTGGGTTCATGATAGTCGTTCAAAATCATGCAATTCAAGAGTGAAATAAGATGAGTAAACTAAATGCAAATCAACCCACAAATATGTTGTAAAACATTCATGTATGGTACCTTGAAATCCATTACAAAACTTATGACAATTCATGGTTTCATAGCTCAAAACATGCATAGTATACATGGATAAAGAAATTCATGAAACAAGTTTGGAAATAGATGGTCATGCATAGTCATTAAATACTTTATAAAACCCCAGCATAATTTATATTTATAATTCATAATAAGAGATACCCATGAGTAATACAACTTGAAAACATGCAATTTTCATAAAAAGGAAGGTTAAGCTCCATGGTTGAATGGATCCAATGGATGAAACCCACATACCTAAAACTTGAGTTTTCTTGAGATGAACTTGAAGGAAATTTGAAGCTTTGATTGAATACTTGAGTTCCAAAATTAAGCTTGAAGTCCTTGAATTTGTATGAGAAATTTGGTAAATTCTTGGAGAGAGTTTTGAGATGTTTTTGAGTAATATAGAGTTGAAAAATGACTAAGTATGAGATATTTCATGTTTAAATAGGCATAGGGATACGATTCCAATGCCCTTAGATGAATAAGAATAACCAAGGAAAATGTAGCAGTGGTCCCTACCCTAGGCGTGATGTGGACCAGGCGCGCCTCCCCGAAAACACTACTGCATGCCCCAGGCGCGCCGTGACTTGGGTGCACATGCTTTCTAGAAATTGAAAATTAGTGAAAATTATTTTTCACTATGAGTCTTCTAAAATCTGGGTGATACCCAATTCTCACTCAATTTTTCCCCCGATCAAGAATATGAAGCCGAATTTTTGAAATCACACACGGATTTTTAGATATACAAAAGTTGCGATTATGTGGCATTCTAAAGCACATATAGAGCATTTCAATATCTCTCCCTTCGGAACATTCACTGCTAAATGTCAATGAAACATACATAAGAGAAGTAATTATGATGATTTTAGTCAGACATGAATGCCAAAAATCATCATAAGTATGATACCATGAACATGAATGCATGGAAAATAACATGAGGGCTGAAACTTAAGACTTGAAATCGTAGATGGGACTTAATTTATTAATTTTATAGTTGAATAGAGTGAAATAGGTATGGGTATTGCTTCCTCATGTTAGCTTTCGACTTCCCAAGTGGCACTTTCAACTTGTTGATTCTTCCAAAGGATCTTGATGGATGCTATATCTTTGTTCCTCAACCTTTTCACTTTTCTATACAATATCTCAATTGATGACCTCTTTATAGGTCAAATTATCCTCCACAAAGCCCATAACCTCCATGGGCACTATGACACTTGGGTTAACAATACATCTTCTTGACATAGACAGATGGAAGACCGAATGAACCATATTGATAACCATGGGCAACTCCA
This sequence comes from Solanum ossicruentum, assembly GCA_025774065.1. Lineage (NCBI taxonomy): Eukaryota > Viridiplantae > Streptophyta > Magnoliopsida > Solanales > Solanaceae > Solanum > Solanum ossicruentum. Next base: position 32,473 of record JAOTQR010077238.1, on the reverse strand, counting down.
ATTCATATGCAACCTTACCAACTCACCTCAAATTTCTACAAGGCCCTACAAACATTCGGCTCAATTCACCTTTTCATACATTCAAGTAAACTCAATCACCAATCTTAAACTCAAGCTCTCTTCTTCCCACATCAGAGCTGAAACGACCCCAAAAAGCACCAGAAAACGTTCCTCGAAAGTGACCGCAATCTTGTTTTCCATATATCTAAAATTTCTTTCATATTTTGAAAATCTGACTTCATATTCTTGCTTAGGGAGTAAAATTGAGTGGGAAAGGGGTCTTACCCAAATTTTAGAGCTACCGTGTCAAAATTCGAAAATCACAAAGAATGTTATTTAGGAGGGTCAACTTTGAAGGGACATATCTCTTAGCACAAAAAGAGTTGAGTGAACCATGACCAACCAGCTCAAATCACTTTGAATTAACATCTAATGCACTTAATTTCACCTTATCCGTGTTCGAACGAAGTATTTATGCCCATTTTTGTAAAACTCGTTCGTGTAGAAAATGCAGATTTCGAGTGAGGCAACATGGACCTGTGTTACTTTGGCCTTGTGTTTTTGATTTCATTTCAAGACTTTCAAGTCTTGGGCCCAAGGGTTCCCATACGTGTTTTTACCTTTACTTAGCCTTATTTCACCCTTATATCATCCTCAATATTCCCCAATATCTTCTCAAACACTTAGACTCATTTCTAACCCTAAATTCAAGTCTCATACTCAAGACCACTCTCAAGGATTTCTTCAAGAATCTCACTCAAACTTCAAATCTCCATTCAAGTCTTCCTCAAGAACTTCACAAAAGCTAAGGTATGTGGTGTTGAACTATTGTGTCTTTTCACCCATGGTGCCTAAGACTCCTTTTTATTAAGATTGCATGATTTAAAGTTGATTTTACATGTGGGTCTTCTATATTGAGAAATTTACTACACAGTGATCTTCGTTCATGAAAGTATGGTTATTTTAGCATGTTTTAAATGCTAAATCTTGGATCTAATGTTGGATTTAATGATGGATTTTGATGTGAATGTCTTAGGTATTGTAAGTTGTTGATTTTGATCGTTTTACAATAGATCTTCTTGCATGATTTCATCTATAAATTGCATGGTCTTTTATCCACATTACACACCCACCAAGTATTTGATAAAATATCCGACTAGGGTTTCTTGAGGAGTTGAAGGTCCATTGCATGTCTTATTAGTTTAGTGGAGTTATGATGATTATATGATAATGAAATAATGATGGAATGATGATGATATGATTGTAGGCATATGATGTATAATGAGGAGAGGAAGTGTCGGTATATAATGACTTTGTGGTGATGATAGGGATGTCTATATGAGTTATTTTTATGGAGAAGTACCTATGATGTTGCATTTTATTGTTGGGTTCTTATGTTCATTTTGTTCTTGGAAAATAAAGAGTTCTTTCTTGATGATTTGAGTTTAATGGTTTGATGAGCTAGTTCAATGATTCTCATCAAAAAGGCCATGCCGTAAGGTAGAGTGGTTAATGATTCCTAACGAAAAGGTCATGCCATATGGTAGAGTATTAATGATTCCTATAGAAAAGATCATATCATACAGCATCGATATCCTACTGAAAATGCCATGTCGTAAGGTAGAATAGCTAATTGTGCCTACTGAAAAGATTATATCGTAAGGTATAGACATCCTACTGAAAAGGCCATGTTGTAAGGTAGAAAGACTAAAGATTGCCAGTGAAAAGATCATATCATAAGGTGTGGACATTCTATTAAAAAGGCCATGCCGTAAGATAGAATGAATCACATTTCCTACCGAAAAGATGATATCGTATAGTAGGGGACGTCTTATACTAATTACCAAAAAGACTATGTCATATGGTAGGGGTACTTATAACACTCTCCAAAAAGGTTATACCGTAAGGTGAGTGGGGGTGATTTGGCCCATTTCATTAAAGTTGATACAAAGGGGTTTGAGTATATTTTTCATATTGAGTTTATATTTCTTGATCATGATTTACTAACATGTTTTAACTTAAGTATTGTGCATGCATGTTATACTGATGTCATACCTATCATCTTGTTATGATTATACATTTTGATTACATTGCCTATGTCTTGTTGTATTGCATCCACATACTTAGTACATTCAAATGTACTATTGCATACTTTATGCCTACATGATGTTACTATGTAGGAACCGGAGCTCCTATTGATTCTACTCATGGCTAGAAGAATTGTTCAAGTTAGCCTTGGTGAGTCCTCCATTTCGGGGACAATGACTATTCTCTTATATTTGTATTAAGACTCTCTTTCATTTATTGTACACTTATGACCATGAGGGTATGGTTGCTTTGCCTTGGCCCTGCTTATTATCTATGTTTAGAGGTGTTGTTGGACAAGTTATGTATTATGTCTGAGCTTTCACTCATCTACGTTATTTAAGTATTAAACTTCCTCTCTCTCTCTCTCTCTCTCTCTCTCTCACTTAGTTCTAGTTCCCCTTCTTCATGTTTCTTATGTTGTTTTATTTTGCTTCTGCGACCAAGGATGTGTAATGATATGCTTTAGGGATTTTTTGGGGTTTCTTCGAGTTCCCCATTCGCCGGTCATGTCTATGCCCTAGGCTTGGGTCATGAGAAAGATAGTATCAGAGCACTAGGTTGATAGATCCTTAGAGTCCAACATACCGTGTCAATTAGAGTCTTATTCATGGTTGTGTTGTGCTCCAAAACAATGAGTAGGAGGCTATGAGACATTTAAGAAAAGGTTTCCCTTCTTCATGGTCTATGTCGTGCTTTAGAAGTGAGTTAGGGCTTTCCCCTCTAACAAATGCTCTTTTCTCTTTTACTTGATCACGTCACTTCAAGGAGGAAGGCGAAGGAAGGTAATTAGAAGGTTTTGAATTTGATGGATTCAAGTTTCGCTATTTCTTCTCTATTCTTTTAGTTGATCGTGGGTCTTCTTTTGTGCCCAAGTGGTTGTGTGGATCTTTGGTGTCTATTCTCTTTGTTGGGTATGTTGTTGCTAGAAAGTTCATAGGTATTGATCCGAGTTTGTATTGCATTAGGTTTTTATTTGTGGCTTGTTAGAGTTGGTATAGTGGATTTTGATATCATTATAGGGACGGAATGGTTGCATGAATGCTGTGTCTTCAAGGATGGTAGAACCCATAGAGGTAGCCTTGATTCCCTAATGAGCCTGTCTTTTGGTGGGAGGTTGTTATATGGTAGCAAGGGAGGTAGGTCCATTTCATGCCCTAAGGTACAATTGGTCTCTAAGGGATTACATTTATCATCTTGTGAGAAATGGAAGTGTTGAACCTGAGTTGTTTTGTCTATAGAATTTTTTGTGGTGGTGGATGAGGCTTCAAATAACCTTTTTGATATTTTGGTTTTTGGGGTAAGGTCCATTTGTTTGAGTAATATGTCGGTTATGCCTATAAGTCTCATGAGTAAGATCTCTAGTCCTTACCCTAATAGGTTTATGTAGGGTTTGGTGGTGATAATGTAGTTTCTTCCCTAATGAGGTAGTGCATGTGAGTTATTCGAGGATAGTAGTACAAATTTAAGGAAGGAGGTTGGATGTTAAATAGGAGAAATGGGAATTTTGATAGTAAGAGGTTGCCTTCGTAGGTCATGCAGTGCCACATAATTGCATTAAGGTGGACCCTAGTAAGACGAAGGTGATTAGATATTAGACTAGACATTGACTTCCTTTGGTTGTAAGGAGCTTCTTGAGTTTAGCGGGTTATTGCCAGAGAATATGAGTATGTTCTCTTCCATTGTTGTTCCTATGACTTAGTTGACCCAAAGTGAGACTAATGTTGTGATCGACATTTTGAGTAGGGTGATTTGATAGGTTCGGGGGTTGCTATTTCTTCTGTTATTCCTTGGTTCTAGCAGGATTCATATGTGTGGGTGTCCCGAATGGTTATGTGAGTCTATTGTGGCTAGTAGGGGTCTATAAGGGTTGCCCCATGTTAGCATTGCATAGAGTATTGTCTTGTGATCTTGGTTGGACTTAGTGAGGCTTAGAGGTCTTGGGGTGGTTTGGCGACTTGCATATCATGTTTCAAATGAGTGTAGAACCCTTAAGGTTGTAATATGATGATTGATCTATTTGCTCAATTGCAATGGGATAGTCATTTCTCTAAGATTGATCATTGGCTCGGGTTTGTCCCCAAGTAAAGATGAAGATAGGTGATATCCCTTGGTGTCTTTTTGGATTAGGAGTGAGCATTATTAGTATTTATAGAGTTGTTGGTTGACTTATGAACCAATAGTGATTGTGGGTTTCTTGATTAGGGTCTTGAAACCCTACCTTGGCATATTTGTGGTGATTTCTAGTAATGAGTATTGATTTGTTTAGGGCTTGTGAATCATTTGGGGGTATTGATGCCAGTCTTGGAGGATGAGAGGTTGTTTGCCAAATATGATGAGTGTGCATTGTGGATAGCAAGAAGGTGGTTAGTATTCTTCAAGGATTATGATATGAGTAAGCATTATTTTTCCCGATAAAGCTAATATTGGGGTTGGTGCCTTAGGTGGCCTAGCATTTGTTGATGAGGGTGGCAAAGAGGAGACTAGTGGGGTCCATTGGTTGGTTAGATTGGAAAAAAGGTTGAGGGAAGTTAAGAATGGTAGTATAGTGTTCTTGGTGGTTCTGAATCTTCTTCGGTTGAGGAGGTCTTGATTAGGCAAGCTCTTGATTCCACCTTATTAGAGTTGGAAGTTTTGGATGAGAAGATGATAAAATGGAGGTTGTCTTCCAAGGGGGAGATGGTGGCTTATGGTACCAAGTAGGTTAGGTATGTTTACGGTTGATAATTGAGTTATGGTTATGAGTCCTTATAGGGTGAAGAGGGAAGTTGGTAAGGTTGCATAAGTTTGGGGATTGCCTATGGAGAGGTGTTTGGTTAGTCCGGTTCATCATGCTTCTATGTAGAGGGTATGTGTTGGTAACCCTAGTGCTATAGAACTCCCTGAGCTCGTGGGTGTTAAGGAGGGTAAGTTGTCCTAAGAGAAGGCCCCATTGGGGATGTTAGATTGATAAGTGGAGAAGTTGATTGACAATGACATAGAGTTCTTCAAGGCCCTTTGGGGAGAGCCGCCTATTCGTATGTGTCTCTCGATGAGCCGGAGCGGGCATGGAGGAGCAATATCCATATCTCTTTCATTCTTTTCAAGCTTATGATAACACAACAAGTCCCTTTTATGATTTCAAGTCTTGCATTTCTGCCCCAATGTTATTCATATGCATTCATGTTTAAGTTGGCAAGTTTATGATGATTTTAAACTTATGTTGAGATTTTGAAAATGATGTTTTAAACGTAATGTTGAATTCTTATTGGGGCTGATTTGTTCATGATTATTATTGTCTTGTACAACTCTCTACATTCGCGGACGAATGTTCTCAAGGGGGAGATATTGAAATGACCCCAAAAAGTGTCTGAAAACATGCCTCGGAAGTGACTGGAATCTGGTTTTCCATATATCTAAATAGTTGTTCATTATTTTGAAAATCTAACTTCATATTCTTGTTTAGGGGTCAAATTGAGTTGGAAATAGGTCTTAAATTATAGAGCAACCGTATCAAAATCTGAAAATCACAAAGGACACTATTTAGGAGGGTCAAATTTGAAGGGGCATATCTCTTAGCACAAAAAGAATTGAGTGGCCCATACCTACCAAATTAAATCCATTTGAATTAGATTTCCAACACATTTCATTTCACTTCATTCTGAGTTCGGATGAAGGATTTATGCCCATTTCGTAAAACTCATTCGTGCAGAAAATGCAGATTTCCAGTGAGCATCCACGTTGAGTCCGCGACGCGGACCCATGTTATTTTGGCTCTATTTTTTGTTTTTGGTGCAAGACTTGAAAGTCTTGGACCCAAGGGTTCCCATACGTGTTTTTACCTATACTTAGCCTTATTTCACCCTCATATTATCCTCAATGTTCCCCAATATGGTCTCAAACACTTAGACTCATTTCTAACCCTAAATTAAAGTCTCAAACACGAGACCAATATCCAGTATTTCTTCAAGGATATGACTCAAGCTTCAAATCTCCATTAAAGTCTTCCTCAAGAACTTCACAAAAGCTAAGATATGTGGTGTTGAACCATTAGGTCCTTCTACCCATGGTGCCTACGCCTCCTTTTTATTAATATTGTAGTATTTAAAGTTGATTTTACATATGGGTATTGTATATTGAGAAATTTACAGCGAAGTGATCTTAGTTCATGAAAGTATGGTGGTTTTAGCATGTTTTGAGCTCTTAATCTTGGATCTAATGTTGTACTTGATGGGGGATTTTGATGTGAATGTCTTAGGGGTGTTGCAAGGTGTTGATTGATGATTTACTACAGATTTTTTGTATGATTTCATCTCTAAATTGCATGTCTTTTACCCTCATTACACACGCGCCAAGTGTTTGATAAAATGTCCGGCTAGGGATTCATGAGGAATTGAAGGTCCAATGCATGTTTTATGAGTTAAATGGTGTTATCATGATTATATGTTGATGAAATAATGATGAAATAATGATGAGATGATTGTAGGCATATGATTTATAATGAGGAGAGGAAGTGTAGGTATATGATGACTTTATGGTGGTGATGGGTATGTCTATATAAGTTGTTTTCATGGAGAAGTACCTATTGTGTTGCATGTTGTTGTTGGCTTCTTATGTTCATTGCGTACTTCACAAATGAGTAGTTCTTTCTTTATAATTTGAATATAATAATTTGATGAGCTAGTTCTATCATTCCTACTGAAAAAGCCATGCAGTAAAGTAGAGTGTTTAATGATGCCTATCGAAAAGATCATATCCTATGGTATGGATACCCTACCGAAAAGGCCATGCCATAAGGTAGAATAGCTAATCATGCCTATCAAAAAGAATATTTCATAAGAGTATGGACATCCCACTTGAAAAGGCCATGTTGTAAGGTAGAAAGACAAAAGGCTCCCACCGAAAAGATAATATCGTAAGTTGTGGACATTCTATTGAAAAGGCCATGCGATAATATAGAATGAATCATGTTTCCTATCCAAAAAGATGATACGATAAAGTAGGGGACATCTTACACTACTTACCAAAAAGACTATGTCGTACGGTAGAGGTATTGATAACACTCTCCAAAAAGGTTATACAATAAGGTGAGTGGGGTCATTTGGTAATTTCATGAAACTTGATACAAAAAGGTTTAAGTATATTTTTCATGTTGAGTTTATATTTCTTGATCATTATTTACTAGCATGTTTTACCTTAAGCATTGAGCATGCATGCCATATTGATGTCATACCTATCCTCTTGTTCTGATTATTACATTGCCTATCTCTTGTTTCATTGGATCCCACATACTTAGTATATTCAAACGTACTAACGTATACTCTATGCCTACATGATTTTACCATGTAGGAACCGGAGCTCCTATTGATTCAACTCGTGGCTATACGGAATGTTCAAGTTAGCCTTGGTGAGTCCTCTATTTCGGGGACAATGACTATTCTCTTATGTTATGTATTAATACTCTCTTTCATTTATTATATACTTATGACCATAAGGATGAGCTCGGTTGTTTTGTCTTAGTCCTCGCTAACTATTTACATTTAGAGTGTTGTTGGAAAAGTTATATATTATGTTTGAGCTTTCACTCATCTAAGTAATTTTAATTGTTAAACTCTCTCTCCCTCTCTCTCTCTCTCCCTCTCTCTCTCTCTATCCCTTATTCCCAATTTCCCTTATTCATGTTTCCTATGTTGTTTTATATTGTTTCCACGACCAAGGATATGTAATGATATGTTATGAGGCTTGTTTGAGTTTCCTTCAAGTTCCCCATTCACTGGTCACGTCTAGGCCCTAGGCTTGGATCGTGACTGCAGCCAGACTTTTGCCTAATTTGAGCCTTCCCAAATCTCTCGCTTGTCAATCTCATCTCCTCATAAACTTCCATAACCAAATTCGGTACTAACAAAGCCATCACACCAACCTCCCCATGATAACTCCCTAGAGTCTGTATTGATTCCCATGGAATTGAGATGAATAGAATAGGATGAATGATGAGCTTCTTCCAAAATCAACTCCATTAAGTCATCTACATTAGGCACACACAACCTACCTTGGTATCTCAGGGTACCATCTCCCCCTTAGGTGAAAACCTCCACCTTACCATCCTTAACCAAGTCCTTCATCTCTAGCAAAGCGGGGTCAAGATCTTGTTTTTACTTCACTTCCTCAATCAAACAAGATTTAGAGACATCAATAACCACTACACCACCATTTTCAACCTCATCCAACCTAACCCCCAATCTAGCCAAGCGGTAAACTTCTCTAGTCGCCTATTGGTCACCATCAACAACATGAGCTAAACTACCCATGGACACTCTACTTAGAGTATCGAACACAACATTAGCTTTGTCAGGATGATAATGCACTTTCATGTCATAGTCTTTAAGGAGCTCTAACCATCTTCTATGTATTATGTTAAGATCTTTTTGGGTGGAGACATATTGGAGACTATTGTGGTCGGTAAACATATCGACATAAACACCACACAAGTAGTGACACAAATTTTTTAGAGCAACTACCATGGCCGCCAATTCAAGATCATAGGTATGATAATTCTTCTCATGCACCTTAAGTTACCTAGAGGCATATGCTATTAGGTACACAAGCCTAGGGCCTACACGTGACACAACGAATGGGGAACCCAAAGGGACCCCAAACAAGCCTCTCAGCATATCAATCACATATCCTTCACCACAGAAGCAAAATAAGAAACAACAAGAGATAAAATAAAAGGGAAACGGGACTAACAGAAGTCTTTGATAATCATGAAAGCATGTAAGAGTAAGCTCATAGCATAAATACATCATAGCATTTAACAACACCTCTAACTTGGAATAGAGTGGGGGCCAAGACACTTTTAGGGATCACCCTCAAAATAACAGGTATTCATCATAATGAAGTCTCAAAATAGCATGAATAATGTAGATAGTGTACTCAGACTTGAGGACTTACCAAAGCTTATCTCTCAAGTACCGAACTGGCCATATGGAGGATAATCAAAAGGAGCTCTGGACCCTACATTGTAATATCATGTAGATATAGAGCATGTGTTAGTACATTTGAATGTACAAAGTATGTGGGATTCAATGCAACCAGACATCAACCAATATAGTTAAAATTTTATAATCATAAACAACAAATATATATACTACATATGGCGTGCATGATCAATGCTCATAATAAAACATGCTTGTAAATCATTCATCTTTCACAATATGTACCATACATATGTCGGCAGTGACCTCAACCAACACAGACCTAGCAGCTACAACATAGACTATGAGGCTTGATAGCCCCTCGGTTTAGGTGACCGAGCATAACACCCCCCTTCCCCCCCGTGAGTGTGATCGACTTGCCAAGGCAACCCAAACATGATAAACATGATAAAGTGCATTAGATGGATCCACTAGTATAGCAGTGGTAATATATAATTGTAGGAACCCTTCAGTTGAGCCCCCATCTTAAGCCTCAGTCGGTGCTAAGCAAATTCCATAGAATACTTAAATAATTATAAATTCAATAACTTGTGAGAAACATGAAACATGATGTAAGTTGCTTTTAAACATGCTTGACCTCTAATAGTGAGCCTAACTTGAACATGATAGTAGATAATAAACATACATGAACCCTTATTTTAACAAGAATGGCTAAGAAGAGGTAAAAATCTTAAAATAGGACTTAACCTGGTACTTGTAAAATCATAGATACTTTTCATGAATTCAATACATTATTGAAATCCCTTAATCATCATGAAGTCACTTGACTTGTAAATCATGTAATTGATCGTCAATAACTTCAATATTCTTGTCATGCCATTTTATCAAACATATGGTGGGTTTAAGATACTCATTCAAAATCATGCAATTCAAGAGTGAAATAAGATGAGTAATACAAATCAACCCACTAACATGTAGTAAAACCCTCATGTAGGGTACCTTGAAATTCATTACAAAAGCTCATGACAGTTCATGGTATCATAGTTCAAAACATGCATAGTATCAATGGACAAACCAATTTATGAAATAAGTTTGGAAATAGATGGTCATGCATAGTCAATCAATACTTCATTAAACCACAAAAAAATTTAAATTCATAATCCATAATAAGAGATATCCACAGGTAATATAACTTGAAAATTTCATAAAAAGAAAGGTTAGGATCCATGGGTGAAAGGACCCAATGGATGAAACCCACATACCTCAAACATGGGTTTTCTTAAGATAAGCTTGAAGGAAACTTGAAGCTTGGATTGAATCCTTCAGTTCCAAAATTAAGCTTGAAATCCTTCAATTTGAGTGAGAAATTTGGTAAAGTCTTAGAGAGAGTTTTGAGTGATAAAGAGTTGAAAAATTAGTAAGTATGAGAGATTTCACGTTTAAATGGGTATGGGGCTATGACCCCAATTCACTTGGGTGAATAAGAAAAACCAAGGAAAATGTTGCAGTGGTCCACGCCCTAGGTGCGATGTGGACCAGATGCGCTTCACAAAAAACACTACTGTACACTCTAGTCGCGTCGCCACCTAGGCATGCAGTCTCTTTTGAAATCAAAGATTAGCAAAGATTATATTTCACTATGGGTCTTCTAAAATCCAGGTTATGCCTGCTTCCCACTCAATTTTCTCCCTGATCTAGAATATGAAGTCATATTTTTGAAATCATGAACGGATTTTTAAATATATCGAAATTAAGGTTATGGGGTATTCCTAAGAACATGTGGAGTGTTTCAATTTCTGGGAGTTTCTCAGATCTACAACCATCACCTATGAGTAGGTGATGATACAACAAAACAATGTCATTACGGCATCCGCCCAGTACCTTGCCGGGATAAATAGGTGTGCTATCTGTGGATCCAAAATAACGTAAAGTCCTCTTTTGGGACTAAGAAAACATCCGTTTTCACTATCCAATTCTCTCCTACGCTATCCAAGTAGTAATGGGTGTAAGTAGGACTAACTCTTATCTATTTTGGTGCTTGATATTCTCCCAGGACTCAATACGCTCATAAACATCAAATGTTAAGATTTATCATCACTTAGACTCATTTGGACAAGGAACATCAACTCATCTCATTAGTCATCAACTCAATTTATTAGGAATGTTCTTTGAATATTAATTTAAGCCTATTTTTTGACTCTAAGGATATCAATCTCATCGACCATCAACTCATTCAACTTACGACCTGGACCATGACAAGTAAACACACTCATGTGATTAATGCTCTAGACTCAATCCCTATTTTCTTTCATGCAATCTTTGACAATCAAATCATGTAGGGTTTATACATAAAGTTCAAATAAATCATTTAAACAAATAATCCAAGTTTATTGATCATCACTTTAAGAAAATACATGTAAACTAAAATAGTTTTATGTAAAACTTTCAAGAATGTTTCAGACAGCACCCACCACCTTCTACTAGCAACTTTCTACAATCAAAGGGGAACATAGGAGAACAATTTCATGCTTTGGGAAGCCTTACATACCTGGATGAAGAACAAACTTGATTGTCTTCAAGGAATTGACCCAAAATCTAGAAATCCCTAAGCTTATTTTTGTCTTATCTCTAAAAAACTTTCACGTAAAGCCCAAGAGAAATTGGTTTTGAAACCCCAAATATGATATAAAAGAATGTTTATGGTCTTCAAGGAATTGACCCACAATCTAGAAATCCCCAAGCTTATTTTTGTCTTCTCTCTCAAAAACTTTCACGTAGAAACTAAGAAAAATTGGTTTTGAAACACCAAATCTGATATAAAAAATGCTTAAAATGTATTTAGGACATATGATAGGTTGGAAAATGACCAAAAGGACCTTTCCATAATAAAAGAAAAATTTTCACTTCGTAACAACATGTTCGCGTCGTGCCAAGAGCGAAAAACATGTATGTTTCACAAAAATTCATGATTTTCGATTCATCATCAAAAATTTAAAAAAACTTAAGTGTGAATCCACTCCCCAGGCACATCGTATCTTGGCCGGGGACTCTCACCGCCCTAGAATTAATTGGCGAAAGTTATTTTACAACTCGGTTGCTCTAAAATAGGGTCAAGACCACTTTGCCACTCAATTTTTCATGTTGATCGCAAATCCAATCTCAAATTTCCTATCCAAGCTTTGGAAGACATGTCATGCACATGATTCCATTGTAAGGGTATTTTAGTAATTTTATATGATGTTTTATTATCTTTCCATTGGGATCATTCATCCTCGAATGATGAGTAAAGGAAGAATTAAGGCACGAGTAGAATCAGGACTAATCTCAATACTCTCTCGAGAAATCTCTAACTTTTGACTATCTATCACCTTCTATGCCTCTACATTATTCTCAAGAGTAGAATAAACATATTAATTCAAGAGTGGAACTTCAAATAACTCAAGGACAGGGACATTACCTTCGATATCAACATCATGTGGCACATATAGGTGTGGTTATTTGATCTTTATAGCCTCCTGAGCATCCCATGTAACTTTCTCGACGAATTCATTTTTCTGTAGAACTTTGATGGAGACTATCACTTTATTCATTAGCTTACGAACTTGACAATCGAGAATTTGGACTGGAATTTCCTCAAAGGATAGGCTATCTTTTATTCCAGTACTCCAAATAGGGATTGCCAAAGTAGCTTCTCCCAAACACTTCTTCAACATCAATATGTGGATTATCGGGTGAATCTCGTCTAACTCGGAAGGCAATTTTGATTTATAGGCAATCTTTCCTATCTTTCTTATAATTTGCTAGGGTTTGATGCAGTGCAGACTTAACATTCCTTTCTTCCCGAACCTCATAATACCCTTCATAGGTGATACTTTCATGTATACCTAATCATCTACTTCGAATTCCAAGTCCCTTCTTCTCACATCAGTATAGGACTTTTGGAGACTTTGTGTGCTCCTAAACCTTTCTCTAATAACCTTTACCTTCTGCATGGATTGGTGGACAAGATCAAGTCCAATCAATTCAGCTTCACCAACCTCAAACCACCCAACCAATGATCTACATCTCCTCCTATACAAAGCTTCATAAGGGGCCATCTGGATACTGGCATGATTACTATGGTTGTACATAAATTCGATGAATGGAAGATGATCATCCCAATTCCCCTTGAAGTCAAGGCCACAAGTTCTCAACGTATCTTCTAAAGTTTGAATGGTGCGCTCTGCCTAGCCATCTGTCTGTGGATGAAAGGTAGTACTCAAATTTACCTTGGAATGATATCCAAAATTAGGAGGTGAATTGAGCTCCTCTATCCTAGATGATAGACAAGGGAACCACATGCAATTTCACAATCTCATGAATGTATAACTTAGCATAATCCTCTATAGTGTTAGTGAACTTGACTACCAAGAAGTGAGCTACTTTAGTCATCTTATCCACGATAACACATATGGAATCATGTTTCTTTTAGGGTCGTGGTAAACTGGTAATGAAATCCTTATTGATCATCTCCTATTTCCACTATGGAATTTAAAAGTTCTGAGCTAACCTACAAGGCCTTTGTTTTTTAACATTGACCTGTTGACAATTGGGACACTTAGAGACAAATTCAGCAATGTCCTTCTTCATTCCATTCCACCAATAGACTTCTCTCAAGTTGTGGTACATCTTGGTGGAGCCATGATGGATAAAATATCTGGAGCTTGGAGCTTCGGCCATGATTCTTTCTCAAACACCATCCATAATGGGCCCACAGAGTCTAACCTGGTATCTTAACAACCCATCTCCCCCTTTGGAGAAGACCATCACTTTTTGCAAATGGACAACTTCTTTTATTTGAAATAAGGAAGGGTCTTGGTCTTGCTTTTCCTTCACCTCTGACACTAAGGATGAAGCAAACGGCCTTCATTATTCTTCTCAAGTTGTACACCCAATCAGGACAACCTGTGCACTTCCTTTGCCAGCTCTTTCTTCCCTTCCTCCACATGGACAGTGCTACCCATAGACAACCTGCTAAGAGCATCAACAGTAATGTTAGCCTTACCTGGATAGTAGAGAATGCTCATGTCATAATCCTTTAGTAACTCCAACCATCTCTTTTGTTGCAGGTTGAGCTCTTTCTAACTGAGGACATATTGCAAGATCTTGCGGTTACTGAACATATCCACATGCACTCTATACAAGTAGTGGCGCCAGATCTTAAGTGTAGATATCGCTTCTGCTAACTCAAGATCATGAGTGGGATAGTTCTTCGCATGAATCTTAAGTTTTCTGGAAGCATAGGCTATAACCTTCCCTCTTTGCATCAACACAGAACCCAGTCCAACTCTAGATGCATCACAATATATCACAAAGTCTTTCATCCTGTCGGGCAAAGTCAATACTAGTGTTGTAGTCAGTCTATCTTCAACTTTTGGAAGCTCTTCTCATATTCGTCAATGGTATAGACAAGGGAGGAAACCACTCAACAAATCTGTGGTAGTAGCCCATCAACACCAGGAAGCTCCATATATCTGGGAAAGGTCGGTCTGGGCTAGTTCTTAACTGCTTGAATCATTTGGGCATCCACTCAAATACTATTGCACAATACAACTTGGCATAGAAAGGCCATGGAGTTGAGCCAAAACTCACACTTCAAAAACTTTCCCTACAATTCATGGTCTTGGAGAGTTCGAAAAACCACTCTAAAATGATTAGCATGCTCCTACTCATCCTTAGAATATACCAGGATATCATTTATAAATAGAATCACAAACATGTCAAGGTAGGGTCTAAATTCTTTATTTATCAAGTCCGTGAAAGCTACAGGTACATTAGATAACCCAAAGGACATGACCAAGAACTCAAAATGGCCATACCTTGTCCTAAAAGTTATCTTGGGAATGCCACATTCCCTTACAACTGATGGTAGCTAGATCTGAGGTCTATCTTGGAGAAACAAGAGGCACGCTGAAGTTGGTCAAATAGGTCATCTATCCTGGGGAGAGGATACTTATTATTTATTGTGACCTTGTTCAGATACCAGTAGTCTATACACATTTTAAGAGAACCGTCTTTTTTATGCATGAAGAGGAAAGGAGCACCCTAAGGAGAAAGACTAGGTCTTATGAAACCTTTCTCTAGCAAGTCCTTCATTTGCTCTTTCAATTCTTTCAACTCAGCGGGAGCCATCCTATAAGGTGGAATCGAGATAGGTTGGGTATCGAGAAGAATGTTAATTCTAAAGTCAATCTCCTAGTTCGTATGAACTCAATGTAGATCATCAAGAAATGCTTCAGGAAACTCATTTACGATCGGGACCGACTCTAGAGTGGGGGACTCAACATCGTTAAATATAGCTTGCACAAGGTGGTAGATATACCTAAAAGATTAGCTTGCTAGCTCAAAGGTAGGAGATAAACTTGCCCTTAAGTGCAACAGAACTCCCTTTCCACTCTAAGACAGGATTACTTGGGAATTGAAACTTAACAATTCGAGTCGTACAATCTACGGAGGCATAACAGGCATAAAGCCAGTCCATGCCAAGGATCACATCAAAGTTAACCATCTCTAACTCTGCCAAGTCAGCCAAGGTGTCTCTATGATAGATAGATACTACACAGTCCCTATAAACTCTCTCTACTAAGATAGACTCGCCACTAGCAGTAGAAACAGAAAAGGGCTCAAGCAACACTCTAGAAGAACCCAAAACTTACTAGCCACGTAGGGAGTTATAAAACACAAATTGGCACCCGAGTCAAGTAATGCATAACAATCAAAAGTAAAGACTTGAAGCATATCCGTAACAACATTTGGTGCTGCCTCCTGATCCTAATGATTACCCATGACATAAAGACGATTTGTCCCACTTATGACCGTAGTAGTACACCTCTGAAGATTGCTAGCTGGAGGTGTTGTGGTGGACTGCGCTCTATTACTTTCTTTACCTCATCTCCTCTTTGAGCACTAATAATGGAAGTGACCAGTCTACCCACATAGGTAGCAAGCATCTGTGCCTATAAAACACTAACCTAGATAAAGTTTCCCACAATATCTATAGGATGACTTTCCCTTCGTACCTTGGGTCACACTAACTTGAGATTGAGAATCCTAGGCCCTGAAATTATGGTCGTCATAGGACTTCTGATCATATCGATTTTTTTGGATAGGGGCACTCATTGCAGAGGGTGCATAGTGAGAATACCTCTTTTGAAAATAGGATTTATCACCACTATTCTATCTCTACTGGCTAGGCTAATGCCCTGCTGATTTTGCTTTCTTGTGAATCTGCTCTTCTTTATCTTTCTTTTTATTTTCCTCAGTTTGCTGGGCATACACCATCATTCTGGAAATATCATACCTAGGATTAACAACGCCTCTTCACACTCTTTCTTCACCTACCTGCCTAAACTAGTCACAAACTTTCTCATCCTTGCCCTCATGTCTTAGACCATCTCTGGAGCATATCTGGACAGTTTAATGAACTTGAGGTTGTACTCTTTGATAGCCATCCCCTCTTGTTTTATGTTCATGAACTCTTCAACCTTCAACTCTCTCAACTCTTGGGGAAAGAAGTGGTCAGAAAGCAGCCTCAAACTCCTCCTATTCTGCAAGTTCAGCATCTTCACCTCTGCAGTCCTCCCATTGGTTGTACCAAACATTTGCAACATCTTTCCGCTGGTAGGAGGCAGGATCAACTCCTTCAATCTCATTGGAATAAATGGCCCTCAAGACCTTCCACATCTCATCAATGAAATTATGCGGGTTCTGCTCAACCTTCGACCCTATATAGACTTGTAGGTTCATCTGTAGGAAATCTTTGAGCCTGGTTGTAGCCGGGGACTCCTGTGAGCTGCAACTAGGAGACTGAGGACCTCGAATATTACCTTGGGAGGCCACTAGCTAGGTAAGCATGGTAACAGGTCCTCTAAACTCTGCCTTTGAGGTGGGCTCTTGCTGCAGCTATATAGGGGGCGCCTATAGGACCTCAGCAGTCCTGGCAGGTCAACCTCGTCTCCTTGTCTACATCTGAGTAGTGACCTATGGTTAGGAGTTCATAATGGTTGGTGCTGAGGCATCTCTTTGAGAAGCAGCTTGTTTTGGAGAAATATTCTACAAACACGTCACACATGAATTTGAACAAGATTTTTATAGCGTTAAACTCTAGCACACAAACTCAGATAATATAAGAAGGGCGACACTTCCTACTGTCTTATAGCCTCTTACTTATGAAGTGTGGCACATAACACACCCGTAAATAAGACTATACTAGACATGACTTCATAGACTCCCAAGAACACTTTAGTTGTGTGCTTTGATATCAAGTTTGTCATGCCTCAGGAGTGTACCCTAGGCAGAACTGGCTGAAAATTTATGGTAGGGTAGGCTTGGAGTTAGAAGTCCTATTCTTCCCAACAAAATAAGAACTTTTGAAAAGTTCACCTTCCCGCGGTCAAAACAAGACTTACGCATAACAATCAGACCTTACGAGGGATAGGGACCAGACTATAGAGCCTAATTAAAAAGAATTCGGGCTTGCTTTTTGAATTCATATCTATGGGCGAGGATTCCTCTATCTCTTGCTCTCTTTGATCAGACTCTAACAGCTTAGGGAAGAATGATGGGTCGCTAACAAGGCCTCTAAATGACCGCTCAGAAGGCCTACCTCTTTTTTTCACAATATGTCACTTGCTCATCCCTCTCTCACGAAAATGGTCTCTCCTCTTACTGTCAAGTTTGGTTCTTGTTCCAGGTTGGGTCTCACTATTTTATTATTGATTGTCCCATGGTTAGAATACACTTTTTTGGCTTGGTTATCTTAGAAGGGTTAGCTATGTCCCGTTGGGAACCATGAAACAACTAAGACCCTATCTTCTACTCTGTACTATGTGATAGAGGCTGCTAGCCCCAAGTGAACAACCTATCCTCTTTACCTTCATTCAATCATATATCAGTGAAAGATGACAGAATTAGAAATCAAATAATAGTGAGCTATTCCATATCACATATACATCAAAAATAAAGTCCATAGGCCACAAAACTAGTCATTAACGTCCATCACGTAAAATAGAATTACAAACATTCAGTGAAAAATTAAAGGGGAAAAGAACCCCAACATCAACCCATCATCTCTCTATGTATATGAAGCCTCTATCTTTATAACTCTAGGATGGTACGATGACAAGCCATGACTACAACAAACACAGAATAACTCAAAACAATAAGAAAATGAAATAAAGGCATCCTCCGAATACAGGGGAGGACTTACCAAATCTCTATGGCTATAAGTCTTTGAACCTCAACGAATCATATGTTGAAGCCCTCTGTCTACTAAATCTGCATCATGAAATGATGCAACACCAAATGGCATTAGTACATAGAATGTATAGTATTTAAAAGGACTAGAAGTAAACAATATAGATAGATATTACATAAAATAACATCAACTCATCAGGTACTCATCTCAACTCAGAATGAGGAGTAGGACAATATCACATTAACCTCAATTAAGACTCACACCATCACATCACCATCAAAATACTATCAAGATGAAACCTATCTGGGAGTTTCTCAGACCTGTAATGTTACTTAGTAATGATATAATGAAGTGATGTCATTGCGGAATCTTCCCAGTACCTTGACAGGGTAAAAGGGTGTGTTGTCTGTGGATCCAAAATAATGTCAAGTCCTCTTTTAGGACTAAGGAAACATATGTTTTCATAGTCCAATCCTCTCCTACGCTGGTCATGAAGTTTAGGGTGTGAGTGGGACTCAATCTTACCCATTTCAGTGCTCGATACTTCTCCCAAGACTCAATATACTAATAAATATCAAACATCAAGATTTATCATAACTTAATCTCTGTTGGACAAGGAACATAAACTCATCTCATCAATCATCAACTCAATGGATTAGGAACATTGTTTGAAGATTAATTTAAGCCGTTTTTAGACTCTAAGGATATCAATCTCATTAATATCAACCATCAACTCAATCAAACTCAGGACTCGGAGCACTACAAGCAAACAAACCCATGAAATCAATGCTTTAGACTCAATCCCTATGTTCTTTCCTGCAATCTTTGACAGTTAAATCATGTAGGATTTATACAATAGTTCAAATAAATCATTTAAACAAATAATCCAAGTTATGATGATCATCACTTCAAGAAAATACATGTGAATTAAAATAGTTTTTAGTAAAACATTCAAGATTGTTTCAGACAGGACCCATCACCTTCTACTAGCAACTTTCTATAATCAAAGGGGCATATGGGAGAACAATCCCATGCTTTGGGTTACCTGTCTAAAGAACACACTTGATGGTCTTCAAGGAATTGACCCACAATCTAGAAATCGCCAAGCTTATTCTTGTCTTCTCTCTCAAGAACTTTTATATAAAACTAAGAAAAATGGGTTTTGAAAGCCCTAATCTGATGTAAATGACCTTTAAACACGTTTTTGGACTTAGGATAGGTTGGGGAATGACTAATAGGCTATTCCATTCCTATAATAAAAGAAAATTTTTGAATTCGTAACAACATGTCCATGTTGCGCCAGGGGCACGGAGATGTGTTTTTTGTGAAAATTAGTGAGTTTCGATTTCCCGTCCAAAATTTAAAAAGTGACTGAGAATGTCGATCCACTATGTTGATTGGTCACATGGAATTTTTTAGTTTGATGACTTGTGCCGAATAATTGGAGGAATAAAAGATGAGGAAAAAGAGGGGTAAGGAGGCCAAAAGGGCCTATTTTGAAGGAATGTTCCAGAGTCCCAAGGAAAGAAGTGTTGTTGTGCCTTATTCTAGATGCCCAAGGTGTGGTAGATGCCATGATGGCCGATGCTTGAGAGGTACCGATGCTTGTTATAGGTGTGGGGAGATTGGTCATAAGATGAGTGATTGTCCTAGTAAGCATAACAACGGTAAGGGTGGTGAAGTTAATCAAGGGGGTTCTCAAATATGTAATCAGTTTTATGCTTTTCAAAGGAGGCAAGAGGTTTATGGGGCACCCAATGTTGCTACCAGTATGTTAAAGTTTCCTTGACTTAGATGTGTATGCATTGTTTGGGTCGGTATGCCATTGTCCCTTTCTTTATTCTTTTTGGTTGCTAGAAAGTCCATAAGCATTATTCCATGATCATGTTGAATTAGGTCTTTCCTTGTGATTTTTTAGAGTTGGTGTGGTGAATTTTGATGTTGTACTAGGAATGGAATAGTTGCATACATGTTGTGTCTCCTTTGGGGGTAGGACCCGTAGAGTTAGATTTCGACTCCCTAATGAATCCGCCTTTGAGTGAGAGGTTATCAAGTGGTAGCAAAAGAGGTAGGTCCATTCTTGTCCTAAGGTTTAATTGATCTCTAAGGGTTACCCCATGTTTTTATTGCATAAAAGTCTTGTCTTGTGATCTTGAATAAACTTGGATTGAGATATGTTGGACATCTTGGGATAGTTTGGGTTGCTTGCATAACATGTTTCCAATGAATGTCGAACCTGTAGAGTTGTAATATGATAGTTGAGGATGGTCAATCTATTGGGTCAACTACAATGGGTTAGTTACTTCACCAAGATTGATCTTTGGTTCGAATTTTGTCCCCAAGTGAGCATTATTAATATTGGTGGAGTTGTTTGGTTGGCTTATGCATCGGTTGTGTTTATGGGTTTCATGAATAGGGTCTTAAAACCCTACCTTGGCATCTTTGTGGTAACCTTTAAATGAAGTATTGATTTATTTAGGGCTTGTGAATCATTTGGGGGTAGTGTTGCATGTCTTAGGAAATGAGAGGTTATTTGTTAAATATGATGAGTGTGAAGGGTGGTAACAAGGAGGTGGTTAGAGCTCCTTAAGGATTATGGTATGACTGTGCATTAGTTTCTCCTATAGGGCTAGTGTTGTGGTTGGTGCTCTAAATAGTCTAGTGTGTATGGATAATGGTGGCAAAGAGAAGACCAGTAGGGTCCATCGATTGGTTAGATTAGAAGTTAGGTTAAAGGAACTTGAGAATAGAAGTATAGTGTTCTTGGTAGTTCCAAATCTTCTTTAGTTGAGGAGGTCTAGTTTAAGCAATACCTTGATTCCACCTTATTAGAGTTGGAAGTTTTGGGTGGAGAGATGGTAGAGTGAAGGTTATCTCCCCAAAGGGCAAATAATGGTTCGCAGCAACTAGTGGAATAGGTGCGCTTTAGGTTGACAAATGAGTTATGGTTTTGAGTCCTTTTAGAGTATAGAGGAAGATGGTAAGGTTTCATATGGATGGGATTTGCATAGGTATATGATTATGGTTTGTTTAGTTCTTCATGTTTCTAGGTTGAGGTGATGTGTTAGTAGCTCTAGTGCTATAAAACTCTTTGAGATGGTGGATGGATGAGTGGCGAAGTTGACTAATAATGATGTGTGGTTCATCAAGGCTCTTTTTAGTGGAGTCGTCTATTCGTGAGTATCTCTTGGGGAGCTGGTGGAAGCATGGAGAAGCAATATCCATATCTCTTCCATCCTATTCAAGCTTACAATAACACATCAAGTCCATTTCTATGATTCTAAGTATTGTATTTAAGTCCCAATGTCATTGCATGCACTCACGTTTATGTTGACAAGTTCATGACGATTTTGACACTTATGTTGAGATTTTCAGAATGGTGTTTTAAAGTATATTGTTGCATTATGTTGGGGTTGATCTCCTTATTATTTATCTTCTCTTCTATGTTTGTTTGACATTTGGGGACAAATGTTCCCAATAATGAGATATTGAAACGACCCCAAAAGTGCCTGAAAATATGTCTCAAAAATGCCCAGAATCGTAATTTTCATATATCTAAAATCCCTTCGTTATTTGAAAAATCTAACTTCATATTCTTGTTCAAGGGGTCAAATTGAGTGGTCAATGGGCCTAACCTGAATTTTAGAGCAACTGTATCGTATTATGAATTTTCAAGATGGCACAAAAATAATGCAGTTTACGCGACACTGGCGCGACATGCCAGTGTGTTATTTTGGTCCAGCTTTGTTTTTTGGTCTAAGACATTTAAGTCTTGGGCCTAACGGTCCCCATATGTGAAAATACTTAGACTTATTTCACCCTCATATCATCCTTAGTATTCCCCTCTATCCTTTCAAACACTTACACTCATATTTCACCCTAAATTCATGTCCTAAAACTCAAGGCCAATCATCAAGGATTTCATTCGAGCTTCAAGTATCCATCTCCAATCTTATTCAAGGGTTCTCCAAAGCTAAGATATGTTGGTTTCTTTCATGGGTTCCTTTCATCCATGATACCCAAGCTTCCTTTTACTCTAATTTGCATTATTTAAAGTTGATTTACAATTGCGTCTATCTTATTATGAAAATCATTGCACAATGTTATAGCTCATGAAATTATGACTGTTTTGCTATGTTTTAGTTATGAAACCAAGGTCTATTACAAGATTTGGTGAAGGGTTTTGATGTAAATTTCTTGAGGATGTTACCAAGTATCTATTGAAGGTTTTACATTGAATTTTCTAACAGGATTTCACTGTTGAATTGCATGGTTTTACACTAGTACAACACACCCTCTAAGTGTTTGATAAAATGTCAGGATATAGTTCTTGAGAAATTAAAGGTCCAAAGCATGTCTTATGAGCTAAATGACTTTATGATGATGAAATGAATGCTTATATGAGTTATGTTTATGAGAAGTATCTATGTTATTATAAGATGACCATGCCTTATTGAGGGCGGTGTCACACCGTGACCTCCTTGGTGGAGGGTGTGATGTCCATCAACCATTGTTAAGGGATTCATACCTTGAACACCTAATTGAAGGGTGTGTTGTCGATTATTCGTCAAGGGGTTGGTACCTTGACCTCCTAAATGGAGGGTTGGATGTCCATTAACCATTGTTGAGGGGTTGATACCTTTGCCACCTTGATGGAGGGTGTGATGTTCATCTATAGGTTGAGGGGTATATACTTTGTTCACCCTCTAAGGGAGTACCAAACCTTTGATTCTAAGCACTAGATGCTTGGTTTATGATGATAGTCTCCTCTACTTATGTATTATGATTTATATAAGTATGATTTTACTTCAAGCATTATTCATACATGTCATATCGTTACTATGCTATCCATTGTCTATATTTATACATTTCGATTATGTTGTCTATCTCTTGTTGCATTACATACTACATGCTTAGTATATTCAAACGTACTGACGGATACTCTACGCCTACATGATGTTACCATGTAGGAACTAGAGCTCCATTTAGTCATCCTCCTCCTCCATGTGGCTAGTGGTTTCCATTTAAGCTAGTTGGAGAGTCCTCATGTCTGAGGTCAATATCTATGTTCTTATGCTATGTATTAAAGACTATCTTTCCTTTTTGATATACTTTGACTATGAGAGTGAGCCTGGTTGTTTGTCCTAGCCCCCGCTAAGTTCTATTATAGAGGTGTTGTTGGACAAGATATGTGTCTTGAGCTTTGGCTCACTTATGACATTCAAGCTATTTAAATATAAGTCTCTCTCCCATATTCCCAATTTCCCCTTGCTTATGTTTCTTATGATGAACTATCTTGCTTCCGCGACCAAGGATGTGTGATGATATGCTATGAGGCTTATTTGGGGTTTCTTCGAGTTCCCATTTGCCGGTCATGTCTAGCCCTTCAGTTTGGGTCGTGACAAATCTTCTTCCATTTCCACTCTCGAATCTTTAAATTTTGAGCCACTCCACATTGCCTTTGGTACTCAAGTTTAACTTGTTGGCAATCCGAACACTTGGAAACAAATTTAGTAATATCTTTCTTCAATCCACTCCACTAGTAGAATTCTCTCAAGTAATGGTATATCTAGGTAGACCCTGTACGGATGGAATATTTGAAACTATGGGCCTCTTCCATGATCCTCTCTCAAACACCATCAACATCTGCAACACATTATCAGCCTTGATACATCAATACTCTATCTCCCCCTTTGGTGAAATCCATCACCTTCTGCTTATGTACTTCTACCTTCAACTGTAGCAAAATTGGATCTTGATCTTGTTTCTCCTTCACCTCTACTACTAGAGTTGATGCAGACCCATTATGCACAAGAATTCCTCCTTCACCCAATTCATCTAGTTGAACTCCTAATCGTTCCAATTGGTGAACCTCTTTGGCCAACTCTTATTTCTCTTCCTCCACATGGGCACTGCTCAACATCAACAACAACATTAGCTTTACCTAGATGGTAGAGGATGCTCTTGTCGTAGTCTTTAAGCAACTTAAGTCATCTCCTGTGCCTCAAGTTAAGATCTTCCTAGGTGAAGATGTATTGCAGGCTCGTGTTGGTAAATATATCCACATGTTCTCCATACAAGTAGTGGGGCCAAATCTTAAGTGCAAACACAACCGCAGCTAATTCTAAGTCATGAGTTAGATAGTTCATCTCATGACTCTTGAGTTGTCTAAAAGCAAAGGTTATGACCTTACCTCGCTATATCAGAAAACATCCCAATCCTACTCTAGAAGCATCACAATAGTCATAAAATCATTAGTCCCTTCCGGTAGAGTCAACACTGGTGTAGTCATTAATCTGGTTTTCAACTCTTGAAAACACTTTTCACACTCATCAAATTAGTGAAACTTAGCTTTCTTCTAAGTCAGCTTATTCAATAGCCAGGATAAATAAGAGAATCCCTCAAAAAATCTGTGGTAGTAACCAGCTATACCTAGAAGACTCCTGATGTTAGTTGGAGAGGTGGATCTAGGTCAGTTCTTAACTGCCTTAATCTTCTAAATATCCATTCTAATACCATCACCCAACACAATATGGCCTAAAAATGACATCAATTAAAGCTAGAACTCAAATTTTGAAAATTTGGCATACAACTCCTTATCTCTGAGGGTCTGAAGAACAATTCGAATATGATCAGCATGCTCTTCCTCATCTCTGGAGTACACCAATATATCATTGATGAATAAAATCATGAACATGTTAAAGTTCTGTCTGAAAACTCTATTCATGAAGTGTATAAAAGAGGCAGGAGCATTTGTCAATCCAAAGGATATTACTAGAAACTCAAAGTGACCATATCGGGTTCGAAAAGCCATCTTTGGGATGTCATATTCTCTCACTTTCGACTGGTGATAGCCTGATCTGAGGTCTATCTTGGAGAAACTAGTAACACCCTGAAGTTGATCAAATAAGTAATCAATCCTTAGAAGGGGATATTTGTTCTTAATGGTCACTATATACAATCGGAGATAATCTATATAGATCCTGAGGGAACCATCTTTCTTTTGAACAAAAAAGACAAGAGCTCCCCACGTTGAGACACTAGGCCTAATAAATCCCTTATCCAAGAGATCTTTCAACTGCTCTTTCAACTCTGTGGGAGCCATTTTATATAGCATAATAGAGATAGGCTAGGTACCGAGGAGAACATCGATCCCTTAATCAATCTCCCTATCAGGAGGGACTCCAGGAAAATTATCAAGGAAGACATCAGGAAACCTGTTGGCAAATGGAATCGACTCTAAAGATGGAGACTCTACATCATTAGTGTTAACTCACACGAGGGGATAGATAAATCCCATTGAGATTAACATCCTAGCCTTAAGGTAAGAAATAAACTTATCGTTAGGCGCAATTGAATCACCCTTCCACTCTATGACAAGCTCATTTGGAAACTAGAATTTGACTGTTCGGGTTCTACAATCAACAAATGCATAATAGACATACAACCAATCCATGCAAAGAATCACATGAAAGACGACCATCTCTAACTTAACTAAGTCTGCCAGAATATATCTATGATAGATAGACACCATGCAATCTTTATATATCCTTTCAGCTAGAATGGAGTCACCACTAGAAGTATAAATACTAAAGGGCTCAAGAAGACATTCAGGAAAGATCTCAAACTTACTACACATATATGGAGTTACAAATGATAAAGTGGCACTTGGTTCAAGCAAATCATATACATCATATGAAAAGACTCAACGCATACCCGTGACAACATTTGGTGCAACTTCCTGATCCTATCGATTTCCTTTCACATACAGACGGTTTGTACCTCACCCTTATTAGTTGTGGAACCTCTCTGTGGTGCTACTGAAGACTAAAATTTATTACCTCTATCACATCTCCTCCTCATTGCGCACTCAATCTGCAAGTGACCAGTCTATCCGCGCATATAGCAAGCATTTATGCCCTCACAACACTCATCTACATGGAGTTTACCACACTTGCCACATGGTTGTTTCCCTCTCAAACCTTGAGTCACACTAGCTTGGGATTGAGAACCTTGAGCGTTGAAACTATGATAGCCTTGAGGCTTTTGATCATACCTGTTACTTGGAGCTGGTGCAGTACTTGCTAAAGATGGTGCATAGTTTAAACACCTCTTTTAGAAATAGGAGTTGCCCCCTTACTATGTTTATGCTGGCTAGGCTCATACCTTGCTGACTTATCTTTTTTGCTCAAGTATTCCTCTTTATCCCTCTTCTTTTCCTCCTCAAGTAGTTGCACATAGACCATAATCCTAGAGATGTCCATGTCCGGAATCAACAATGTTGCTTTGGACTACTTTTTTACATGCTTGACCAAATTGGATATGAACTTCCTCATCTTAGACATCACATCGGGGACCATCTCTGGAGAATACCTGGATAGCTGTATGAATTTGATGCTATATTCTTTGACAATTATCCCCTCCTTCTTCAAGTTAACAAACTCCTCCACCTTTGCTTCCCTCAACTCTCATGGAAAGAAGTTATCAAGAAAGGCACCCTCAAAGACATCCCACATGGCAGGTTCAGTATCCTCACCTCAGCTTTCTTCCTATTGATTGCACTACGGATTTTCCATATCCTTGAGTTGATAGGAAGCAAGCTCAACTCCCTCCACCTCAGTCGCATGCACAACTTTCAACACTTCCCACATCTCATCAATAAAGTTCTGGGGGTCTTTCTCAACCTTTGAACCACTGAAAACTGGTGGGTTCATCCCCAGAAAATCTCTAAGTCTAGTGGAACTGTTGGCTCTTGAGAATTAGAACTAAGAGCCGGTTAACTCAGGTTCCCACTATGAGAAACTACCAGTTGAGTTAGCATGGTGATAGATCCTCTGATGTTATACTCTGTGGTAAGAGTAGGTAGAGCAGTAGGCATCTATGGAAAATTAGTGGCTCTGGCTGGTTGACCTCGACCCCTCTTTTCCATATGAGTAGGTACCTCTAAAGTGGGATTCCCAGCATTACTGACTGAAGCATCCCTCTGGGTCATGGTATATTTTTGAGGCATGATCTGCAAGCACATATTGCATGAGTTAGAAAAGAGCTTTATAGAGTTTTCAACTCTATTGCACGAACACAGAATACAAGGAAGTGAAATAATTTCGAATGTCTTATAGCCTCTAGCTTATGAAGTGTGGTGCACAACACACCCATAAACAAGACTCTACTAGATGCGACTTCATAGACTTCATAGGACTCTTGAACTCTATGCTCTGATACCAAGTATGTCATGCCCCGAAGAGTACTCTTAGCGTGGATGACACTCGAAAACTATTGCTAACCTTTAAGCGAACCACTCAGCCTCATCAGATTTGTTCAATTACATTCCAATAGTGGATGACATCAATGTATAAGAATACATAAAGAAAAGAAATGAAGTATGATAACTAAAGGACAAAATCCAAATATCTCATCCTTAAACTAAGCAAGACAAGTATGCAAGAAAACTAGCCAACATAACATCTAATCACAACTCAATAGTCTAGTCTATGAAGCCTTTAAAACATCTGACCAAATAGTACTAATGACAGACCCATGGCTACCTCAAAAATAGAATAAAATATGTCCAAACTTAAAATTAGAAAAGAAACATCATGTCCTCAGAGATTACGGGGCTTACCAATCAGTTGAAAGCAAATAGGTCCTCAATGGGGCACTTGCTGATGACCACTAGTACCTGTATCTGCATCATGAAAATATGCAGACCCAAATGGATGCAGTACGTGGAATGTACGTTTATGTAAAATGCCAGAATAAAACATGTAAAGGAAGAATTACATCAACTCAATAAAACACAACTCGAGAAAATAAGAAACTCAATCGTCATGTCAAAAGTCTAAAGTAGGTGTGCAATTTAGACAAAGACTACTCATCTATCATCTACGTCCCATCCACTCAGAATACTATCAAGGCCTATTTTGGAATTTCTCTAACGTACAATTATCATCCATAAGCCGGTAATGATATAATGAAGCGTTGATGTTTTCACATCCATCCAATACCCTGTCGTGGGTATAGGACATCCCATCAACGAATATAAAATCAGTAACATCAAGTCTCATTTTGGGACAATAGGAAACTCCGAGTTTTATGGTTCAATCCTCTCCTACACAGGCTACATAGTTATTGAGTTCAAGTTGGACTTACTCTTAATCAATTCGGTGCTCAATACTCCCTCCAAGACTCAATATGTTCATAAGACAACAACCTTATGGTTAACTCATAAATCTAGTCTCATTAGACATTCATCAACTCAACTCATCACATCAACCATCAACCATTTTTGTTAGATCACTTTTAGGTTTAGTTCTTGACTCAAAAGGACTCAATCATGCATTTTTCTAACTCATAACATTTAGGGGAAATGTAGAATTAAAGCATTTAGGGATTCCATAAACTCTTTACGCTCAAATTATACGCATACATGCTCATTTAATTAAAATATGTGAAAATAATGAGAAATCATGCTAGGGTTCATGTAATATGGAAAAATAGTCTAATGAAAGCATTTAATTCATAGAAATGGTAATTCATGCAAATTTATATAGATATACATTAGAATTTGTGAAAAAACTTCAAAAAAATTCATGGGAGACTCAATTTACTCATAACTTCATCAATCTAGGTTATGGGGTACATGGAAGAATAAATTCCATGTTTTGGTTACCCTTAGATAGCAGAAAGTTTTAAACCTTGAAGCATCTTGGATGAATCCTCAAGTTTGTCCTCAAACCCTAATCAATTTCTCTCTTGAAACCTGGCTTCTATATTTTGAGAGAGTGATTTAGCGTAAAAGTGACAAACTAACATGTTTAGGGCTTTATCTAGGTGTAAAAATGTCAATCTTAGGCTTTGAAAGGGTGGAAAAATACTACATTACACTTTCTTAAAAAGTTGTCAAATGTCGCCTATAGGCCCATTTACGGTCCATAGAAATTCCACGGCCCGTAGAGACCCTTCCGTAATGTTTTGGCCTAATTTTGGAGTTTATAGTTCATTATATGAGCCTATTGTACGACTCATAAAAGGTTCTACAACCCATAGATGGGTTCACAAAGTTTGGGGTCAAAAATTAAAGTTTCAGGATTTTTCCTCACAAGTTAGCAGACGGGCTGTAATTCAATTTATGGCTCGTAAAGGGGTTTCATAGAGCAACTCTACAACTGGTAATCTCCATAAAACGACCATAACCTTTGACTCCGAACTCCAAATGAGATGAAACCAGTTGTGTTGAAAAGGTAATTCAAAGTGCTTTCATTTGGTAGTTCATTGGCCACCTAATTCCTTGTGTGCTTATAGTTACGATTATTTCAAGTTGACCCTTTCATAATTCAATACTAGAAACTCAATATATAGGAAGTTCTTGAACTCGTCTAAGTATTAGATATCTCTTATGACCCTAATTCACTTGCCACATAGGAATGAGGCTTGAAACATAGGTACATGTGAGGATAGAGATATGGCATGTCACATGAATAATGCACAGGATTTTTATTCAGACAAATCGCACTAGAGTTATCGCAAAAAATTTGAGCAAGTTTTGCATTAACATCAAGTTAATTGTTGAATCATACAAAGAACTTGAGTACAACATAACTCGATAGCTACATATTCGGCATTAGTGGTGAAGATAGATACACAATTTTGGTTCTTGCTATTCCAAGAGAGTAAGGAATCTCCAAGGAATTTACACGATCCACTAGTGCTTATTCTTTCCACTTTATCACCTACATAGTAAGCATTTTGAAATCCATGAACACTAAAAGAAGACAATTTTTTATTCCAAAGAGTATAGGAAGTAGTTCCCACTAAATAGCAAATAATTCTTTTTACTGCAATTAAATGTGATTCTTTAGAGGCAATTTGAAATCTAGCACATTTGCAGTCACTAAACATAATATCAAGTCGATTCACAGTGAGATAGAGAATTGATCCAATCATACCTCTGTATTTGGATTCATCAACTTCTTACCTGGTGGGTCAAGGTCCAAGTTGCATGGTGGACTCATGGGAGTATTAATAGGCTTTGCATTTTCCATTCCAAATTTTTGGATTAATTCCTTAGCATACTTAATTTGGCAAATGAAGATGCCTTGATTAGATTAGAAGATTTTTATTCCTAAAAATAATATTTACCCACTAAACTCATTTCAAACTCACTTTGCAAGAGATTGACAAACTCCTTGCAAAGATTATCATCAGTACTTTCAAAAATAATACAATTGACATAAATTTGAATAATAATGTTATCGAAACATGGTATTTTAATAAAGAGGCTAGTATCAATGCTTCCTCGAGAAAAATCATAATTTAGCAAAAACTTACTTAGATGATCATACCAAGCTCTAGGAGCTTGTTTGAGTCCATATAAGGCTTTAGGAAGTTTAAAAACATGGTGATGACATTCGGGATGTTCAAAACCTGGAGGTTGTTCTGCAAAAACTTCTTCTATAAAACCATTTAAAAAAGTTCTTTTGACTTCCATTTGAAATAATCTAAAACCTTTAAAAGCAACACATGCTAAGAAAATTGGAATAGATTCTAACCTTGCAACAGGAGCAAAAGTCTCATCGTAGTCGACTCTATCCTATTCAGAGTACCCCTGGGCTACTGGTCTTACCTTTTTCCTGATCACTTTTCCATCTTCATTCAACTTGTTTCTAAAAACACATTTCATTCCGATGACGGAAGTATTTCCAGTTTTGTGAACCAAGGTGCAGACTTGATTCTTCTCAAACTGATCGAGTTCCTTTTTCATTACTTTAAGCCATTTAGTGTCGTTCAATGCTTATTCCACCTTCTTGGGTATGAGTTGGGAAATGAGTGTTATATTTGCACTTTTCTTTCTTGGGTATCTGGTTCTCATTTCGTCACTTATGTTCCCAATGATGAATATCTTTGGGTAGTCATGTTCACTTCTCCATCATTTAGAACTATTTCTGTTGACAACTAACTTTCATTTGCACTAGTTGACTGGTCATTTTCTATATTTTGTTTAGATGAGACAACTACATTTTGAGAGTTAATGACTTATTCATTATCAAAGATGCATCCTTTCTCAGAGGATAGATTAGATTCATTAAAGACAATATGAACAGACTCTTCTATAGAGGATGTACACTTATTGAAAACTCTATAAGATCTACTAAAATTTGAGTAACCTAGAAAGATACCTTCATCACAGCGTGGATCAAGCTTACTCAAATTTTCATTACCATTAGTATGGATGAAACATTTGCAGCCAAAGGGATGGAAGTAAATAATATTTGGTTTCTTTCTATTCCATAGTTCCTAAGGAGTTTTCTTCAGAATGGGTCTAATGAGGCACCTATTGAGAATGTGACATGTAGTGCATACTGCTTCAGACCAAAAATTATGTGGGAGGTCATGCTCATATATCATGGTTCTAGCTATGTCTTGTAGAGTTCTATTCTTTCTCTTGACAACTCTATTTTGTTGAGGGGTTCATGGAGCTGAGAAATTATGATCGTATCCTTCTTCATTGCAAAAATTCTCAAAATCTTTACTTTCAAATTCTCCTCCATGATCACTGCTAATAAAGGTAATATAGTATCCCTTTTCTCTTTAAATTTCTTACAATAAAACTCAAAATTCTTTAAGGCATCATAATTGTTATCCAAAAACATTACCCAAATAAAATGAGAGTAATCATCAACAATAACAAAAGAATACCTTTTTCCTCCAATATTAGCAGTTCTAGTGGGACCAAAAAGGTCCATGTGGAGGAGCTGTAGGGGTTTTGTGGTAGAAACAATATCTTTAGATAGAAAGGAATTTCTAGTTTGCTTACCTTGTTGACATGTGTCATAGAGGTGATCCTTGGTATAGTCTATCTTTTGTAGACCAATAATCAAATTGAGTCGAGCAAGTTTTTCAATAAGCCTCATGCCAGCATAGCCCAGTTTCCTATGCCAGATCCATGGATCATCAAATATAGAAGCTAGATAGATGTTTTCAGTTGGTCGTTTGACAGAATCAAGGATATGCACATTTTTATCTCTGCTTCTAGGAAGAATTTCTTTCCAGTGTTGTCTTCAATAATGCATCCATTCTTTTTAAATCATGCTTCCAGATCAGAGTCACATAGTTGGCTGATACTTAGCAAGTTGAACTTTAATCCTTCCACAAGGTAAACATTTGTGATGTCACATGACTCATTGAATAAGATAGTACAAATATCAATTACACTTCCTGTGGAGTTGTCTCCAAAGAGAAT
>JAOTQR010077237.1:0-12335 GCA_025774065.1 Solanum ossicruentum | reverse complement strand
CCTCACCCCTCCACCCCCCACCCCAACCCCAAAATTTTTTTAAAGAAAAATATTTTTAAAAAAATAAAAAAAGTAAAAAAATTTCGTGCAAATTAAGATTTTTTTATTATGACCAGGGGATCTTTGGGTCTATATAGATATTCATATTTTACCCAGTAGCGCATATTTATCCATTTAGAAAATATAAATAATTCATTAAAATAAATATGGGTTAGATGAAATTCTTTCAGCTTAATGGGCTAAAATTACCACTCTTAGGTCCATCATCTAGAGTAGTGATGATGTTACACATCACATTGGGGTAGTCTGG
The DNA here is from genome assembly GCA_025774065.1 of Solanum ossicruentum. Classification (NCBI taxonomy): domain Eukaryota; kingdom Viridiplantae; phylum Streptophyta; class Magnoliopsida; order Solanales; family Solanaceae; genus Solanum; species Solanum ossicruentum. The sequence goes on along the minus strand of JAOTQR010077237.1, from coordinate 12,025 downwards.
TAAAAAGAGTCTTGTCTATGAAGTATTATGTGATAAGAAGATACCACCTAAACTTAAAGGTAAGATTTTCATAATGGTGGTTAGACCGTCCTTTCTATATAGGGCAGTGTGCTAGCTAATCAAAAATTCACATGTACAAAAGATGCAGGTTATACAAACAAGGAAGTTGAGATGGATCTTTGGACATACTATGTGTGATAAGATTAGAAATGACGCTATTCAGAAGAAGTTAGGGGTGACTTCTGTAGCTAATAGGATGAGAGGAACGATATAGAGATGGTTTTGCCATGTTCAAGAGGAGGCGTGTCAATGCACCTTTTAGGAGATGCGAAAGGTTGGATTTAGAATTACTTGGAGGGGTAGTGGTACTTAAAAAAAGTATTGGTGTAAGATAATTATACAAGATATGGTGCAGCTTCATCTCACCGGGGACATAACATAGATTGAAAGGAATGAGGGTCATGTATTAAGATAGAAGGTTAATTTCAGGCTCTGAGTTCACACCCTAGGTGTGGCCAACACCCAGAATCATTTCTGGTCCCAAGCGAACCACTTGGCCTGGCTGTTTTACGCAGCAGAAGACTTAAATAGTAAATAGAAGGCTTGAATAATATAAATTAAAGATACTGCAATATCAGAATAAACTGAATAGTAGAAGTATCTCAATAGTAATAGAAAATAAGAACCGAAACATCCGTCATATAGTCCATGGAACCTCTAACTAGAATAATCTGAAACAACTATCAAAATAGGCCCAAGGTATCCACAACTGAAAAGAAATACCAAAAGGAAAATATAGATAATGACATCAAAGCCTCTGACTAAGAAGAGGCTTCACCAATAGCTAGATGGACGGTTGGTTCTCCACGGAGCATTTGCTGCGGAACTCTGTCATCTGTGTCTGCATCATAAAATGATGCATGTCCAAAGGATGACAATACATGGAATGTACGATATGTAAAATAGCCAAAATGGGAACTCAAGATAAGGCACTTCACTCAAAGTGATCAAAATATGTCTCAAAATAAAATATCATAAGTAATGAATGTAGTACATGCTGAAAATAGAAAGTATGTTGAAAGCCTGTATGTAGAGACTAACTTGCTTTAGCTTGAGGAGTTTCTCTAACTAACAACCACCACTATAAGCTTCATGATAATACAACATCTTGCCCATGCTGCCAGAGCCGTCCTATATATTGCCGAGGTAAGGAACGAAAATTAGGGGAGTGGATCCATCCCTAAACTGGGCCATCTTGATGGTAATGAGGAGTTGTACTTTTGGTAAAATCCTATCCTACGTTGGCTATGTAGTTTATGAGTTCAAGTTATTATTACTCTCACTCATATCTTCTCTTTGACTAAATTTATATCAATACAATGGGTCTCAAAATATCACTTCACTACTTCAGCTATCTTGTAAATATAGAAGATTTTAGTACTCCTTAAACTTAACTCAAAACTGTGAATTGAATAACTTTTCATGAAATATATATAGGGTTCTCATTAATACAACAACAACTATAAATCGTGTCTCAGTAGCTTAACTTAGTACTAAAATTAGTAAAGGCCATGATATTAATCAAGAAAAATGCATGAACAAGTATTTTGATGAAATCAACTGGTACTAGAGAAAACTAATCTGAACTCATAAGCTTGAATCATGGGTAGAAATTTGTAGTCAACGATACTAAAACTTATGTAGAATAACTCTTCGAGGGCCTTACATACCTGAAGAATTAGTTTCTTGGAAGAATTGAAGAAGATTCTTGAAAGCCCTAACTTTTACCCCTTTGAAAGTACATTCTGATTTCATAGAGTATTTTGAAGTTAATGGTATGAATACTCACGTTTTAGGGGTTTAATTAGATGAAAACTGACAAGTTCAGGCTTAAAAGGGTAAGAAAATATTAAAATATCCCTCTTTAAATTCTTTGGTCAAGTTGCCTAAGAGACCCTCTACGGCACGTAGGGAACCTTTCATAAACTTTTTGGCAAATTTCAGTTTCTCTAGAATTCTCTCGAGCCCCATTCTACGACCCGTGAAGGGTTCTACGACCGATAGATGGTTTATAAAGTCTAGGGCTGAAAATGTAAAGTTTTGATAATTATTTCATGAGTTAGTAGACTAGTCATAATCCATTTTACGACTCATAATGGGGTTTCATATTGCACTACTCCGTTGATAGTTTTCAGTAAAACGACCATAACTTTTGACTCCAAACTCCAAATGAGGTGCAACCAGTTGTGTTGGAAAGCTAATTCAAAGAGATTTTATTTGGTATGTTATGGGACATCTATTTCTTTATGTTCTAAGAGTTATGATCATTTAAAGTTGACCTCTACATGATTTAAGACTAGAAATTCAACTTATAGGAATGTTTTGAACTCAACTAATTACTAGAGGTCTCTTATGATCCTAATACATTTCCCATACATAAGGGTGAGGCTAAAAACATAGGTACTTATAAGGATAGAATTCTGGGGTGTCACTATATCTCCCTTTTGGGATCATTTATCATGGAATGGAGGTGAAACCGGGGATTATACACCTGTTTGCTACTTTTGAATTTGTTTATCAACGAGAAGCTATCCAGATATCTCATTACTCATATTTAACGATGTATCTCAACTCAATGATAGGAGTAGGAAAATTACCTTCATACTTTTGACACGAATATGTGAGGATATCTAGCTTTCATATCTTCCTTAGCTTCCCAAGTGGCTTCCTCGATGAACTGGTTTCTCATAATAGTTTAACAGAAGCAATATCCTTAATTGTCAATTTACGAACTTGCCCACCTAGTATCTGAACTAGGATCTCTTTATATCTCAAGCTATCTTTGACTCCAAAACTCTCTAAAGACATAACCATTACGGGATCTCCCAAACACTTCTTAAGCATAGAAATGTGGAATACTGGACGAATAGGAGCCAACTCTGGTGGCAATTCCAATTCATATGTCACATTACCAATCCTCTTAATAATCTGGTAAAGGCCCATATATTGAGAACTGAGTTTCCCCTTTTTCCCTAATCTCATAACTCCCTTCATCGGTGAAACCTTTAGGTACACCCAGTCACCTACCTCAAATTCTAAATCTCTCCTTCTAATATCCATATAAGACTTATGTCAACTTTGGGCTATCTTTAGTCTTTATTGATTAACTATCACCTCCTCCATAATTTGATGGACTAAGTCAAGTCTTATCAATCCTGCCTCGCCAACTTCAAACCACCCAATAGGTGATCTACACCTTCTCCCATAAAGCGCCTCATATGGTGCCATTTGTATGCTAGCTTGGAAACTGTTGTTATAGGAGAATTCAATCAAAGGTAAGTGATAATCACAGTTACCTTAAAAGTCTATAACACATGGCCTCAACATATTCTCACGGGTTTGTATAATCTTCTCTGCTTGCCCTTATGTTTGAGGATAGAAGGTTGTACTAAGATTCACCTTTCGTACCAAATCCTTTCTGAAAGGACTTCCAAAATTATGTTGTGAACTGGGCTCCTTTATCAGAAATAATAGATATAGGGACCACATGCAACCTAACAATCTCCTTAATGTAAAGTCTGGTATAGTCCTCAGTTGTATTAGTCGTCGTGACAGGTAGGAAGTGAGTTGACTTGATCATTCTATCTACTGTGACCCATATCGAATCATATTGTCTGCGAGATCGAGGTAAACCTGTTATGAAGTCTATATTGACCATCTCCCACTTCCATTCTAGAATTTCAGTATTCTGGGCCATACCGCAAGGTCTTTAGTGCTTCACTTTAACTTGTTGGAAATTGGGGCATCTGGATACAAACTCTGCAATGTTCTTCTTCATGTCACCTCACCAATAAACCTCTCACAAAATCTTCATACATTTTTGTTGCACCTGGGTGAATAAAGTATCTAGCATTATGAGCCTCAACTTTCCTATCTTTAAGGACATCAACACTTGGTACACACAACCAGCCTTTGTATCTTAGGGCTTCATCTCCCTTTTTGCAAACACTAATACTTTTTGCTTCTGAATATCTTCTTTTAGCTAAAGGAGGATAGGATTGTAGTCTTGCTTTTCTTTCACCTCCACCACCAAGGATGACTCTGCCCCATTTTTGATAATGGCACCACCCTCATCAAAATCATCAATCTGCACCCCGAAGTGCGCTAGCCTATGCACTTCCTTAGCTAGTTCATTCTTTCCATCCTCAATGTGTGCAGTGCTCCCCATGGTCAACCTACTAAGAGCATCGGCAACTGCATTAGCTTTACCTGGGTCATAGAGGATGCTCATGTCATAATCCTTCAACAACTCCAACCATCTCCTCTGCCTCAAATTCAGCTCCTTTTTGGCTGAATACATACTGCAAGCTCTTGTGAGTTGTAAATATATCTACATGACCACCATAAAAATAATGCCTCCAAATCTTTAAAGCAACACCACAGTAGTGAGCTTAAGATCATGAGTTGGGTAGTTATTCTCATGTGTCTTAAGCTGTCTGGAGGCAATGCTATCACCTTGCCTCTCTGCATCAATACACATCCCAACCCAACTTTGGAAGCATCACAATATATAACAAAGACATCAGCTCCCTCGGGTAGGGATAAGACCGGAGTTGTAGTCATCCTAGTTTTCAACTCTTGGAAATTATTCTCCCAAGCTTCAGACCATATGAACCTAACCTTCTTCTAGGTTAGCTTAATCAAGGGAGCTGAGATAGAAGAAAACCCCTATATAAAACGCTTGTAGTAACCTACTAAACCCAAGAAACTCCTTATCTCTGCTGGAGTAATGGGTCTTGGCCAACTCTTTACTGCCTTAATCTCTTGAGAATCTACTTGAATGCCTTCACCCAAAACAATATGACCCCAAAACACCACGGATGCTATCCATAACTCACATTTGGAAAGTTTGGCATATAACTGTTGGTCCTTGAGGGTCTGAAGGATAATTCTAAGATGGTTAGCATGTTACTCCTCATTACGAGAGTAGACCAGGATGCCATCTATGAAAGGAATGATGAACATATCTAGGTACAGCCTCAACACCTTATTCCTAAGATCTATCAAAGTTGCTAGTGCATTTATCAGTCCAAATGATATGACCAAGAACTCATAATGACCATAGTGGATTCTGAAAGTTGTCTTAGGGATGTCACTTTCTCTAAATTTAAGTTGATGGTACCCAGATCTGAGGTTTTTTTTGGAGAAACAAGTAGCACACTGGAGTTGGCCAAATAGGTCATCAATTCTGGAAGATGATACTTGTTCTTTATGGTGACCTTAGTTAACTGATGGTAATCTATGCACATTCTAACAGAACTATCCTTTTTACACATGAAGAGGACTGGAGCACCCCAAGGTGAGACACTTGGTCTATTGAAACCCTTATCCAGGACGTCTTTCAACTATATTTTCAACTCTTTTAACTTTGAAAAAGCCATATGGTATGGAGGAATATATATATATGCTGAGTATCCGGGAGGGTATCTATCCCAAAGTCTATCTCCCTATCAGAAGGCACTCCAATCATCAGGAAAGACTTCTAGGAACTCATTTACAATCGGAACAGACTGGAGAGAGGGTGCCTCGGCACTATAATCTTTGACTCTGACTAGATAGTATGTACACCTTTTAGAAATTAACTTTCTGGCTTTGAGATATGAGACAAACTGATCCTTAGGAAAAATAAGCTACCCATCCATTCTAAGACTGGCTCATTAGGAAACTAAAACTTGACCACTCTGATTCTGCAGTCTATGGAGGCATAACAAGCATGAAGCTGGTATATGCCTAGAATGACATCAAAATCTACCATGTCTAACTCAACCAGGTCAACTAAGATATCTTTATGGTAAATTGACACTGGACAATCCCTATATATCCTTTGGGCTAGAATAGATTCTATAGTAGGAGTGGAAACACTAAAGGCTCAGGAAGACATTTTGGACCGATCCCAAACTTCGTGGTTACATATGGAGTCACAAATGATAATGTGGCACATGGATCTAACAATACATATACATCATAAGTAAAAGCTTTGAGCATACCAGTAACTACATCTAGTGAGTACTCATGCTCCTGTCTAGTGGCCATGGCATACAGATGGTTTGTACCTCTACATGTCCCTAATATAGCACCCCTCTGAATTGGCCTACCCTGTGGTGCTGAAGAAACTGACTGAGAATTATTATCCCTGTTGTTTTGCCTCCCCATAGGATAATCCTTCAAAAAGTGCCCCACTTGACCACACCTAAAACAACCATTTGTGCCCACAAGGCACTTTCCTGGATGAGATATGCCACACTTACCATAAACTAGATAACGAGTTGATCCTTGAGCTATGCTCCCCTGTGACTGGCTTCCCTACACCATACGGTTCTATTATCCTTGCTCATTCCTGACCCTCGGTATAGGTGCACTAGTAGATGAAGGTTCTGGTCCAGATATCCTAGGCTAAAAGGATGAATGATTGGTATTTACAGCTCCCCTCTTACCTGTCTCTTGGCTTGATGTCATGGCCCTTTTATTTTTGAGCTCCTCCTTATCCTGCATTTTCTCCTCCTCTACTTATTGCACATAATTCATCAAGCAAGCTATGACCATATCCCCAATCAGCATAGCATTTCTGCCCTCTCTCTTAGTCATCCGAGAGAGCCCTGACATAAACAGATCCATCCTAGTGTGCATGTCCACCACTATAGTTGGAGCACAACAGGACAACTGAGTGAATTTAAGGTTGTATTCCCACATGCTCATAGCATCCTGCTTTAGATTTAGAAAATCCCTCACTTCAGCCTATCTTAACTCTCTAGGAAAGTACTGTCCTAGAAAGGTCTCCTCGAACACTGCCTAACTCAAAGATGGCGCCCTTCTTCTCTACCTCCTTTCCACTGATCAAACCAGAGTCTATCCACTCCTTTGAGCTGGTAGGTAGCCAACTCAACCTGCTCAGCATCACATGTTCGTATAACCTAAAATACTTTCTAGATCTCCTCAATGAAGTTCTCAGGATCCTCCTTCACATTAGACCCTATAAACTCAGTGGGTTCATCCTCAGAAATTCACAAACACTGGTGGTATCTGAACCATCATTCCTACCATCTCCCTGTCAACCTCCTTGTGTAGTGACCACCTGTGACAAATTCTAGATGGCCTGGCGAAGCTCAGCATTAGAGATGTTTGCTTGCGATGGTTGCGCGGCAGGCACAACTTGAACTCTAGGTCCCTCAGGAATTGGTGGCTTAGGATGGTTTGCATTCTGCCTGGTTAGGAATCCTCTACCCCTTACTGGTCTAACGAATTAGAATGGACTTAACAGAGGTAACTTTGGAGCACGAGAGGGAATATCAATTGATAGTGACACTCCCTAATGTCCTGTAGCCTCCCTATTATGGATGTCGAGTGCTTCATACCAATAATACAGACTCTACTAGACATGGTTCGATAGACTCCCTAGGACACTTGAACTTTATGCTCTGATACCAAGTTTGTCACGCCTCGAGTTCATACCCTAGGCGTGACCGGCACCCAGAACCATTTCTAGTCCCAAGTGAAGCACTTGGCTTCGCTACTTTACTCAGTAGAAGACTTAATGATAAATGGAAGGCTTGAATAATATAAACTAAAGATACTGCAATATCTGAATAAACTAAATAGTAGAAGTGTCTCAATAGTAACAAAAAATAAGAACTGAAACACATCTCATATAGTCCATGGAACCTCTAATTAGAATAATCTGAAACAATTATCGGGATAGGCCTACAGTAGCCACAACTGAAAAGAAATACTAAAAGAAAACATAGATAATGACTTCAAAGCCTCTAATTGAGAAGAGGCCTCACCAATAACTAGAAAGATGGTTGGTCCTCAATGGAATGTGTGCTGAGGAACTCTGTCATCTATGTCTGCATCATAAAATGATGCAGGTCCAAAGGATGTCTATAAGTGGAATGTACCATATGTAAAATAGCAAAAATAGGAACTCGAGGTAAGGCACTATACTCAAAGTGATTAAATATGTCTTAAAATAAAATAGCATAAGTAAAGAATGCAGTACATGCTGAAAACAGAAAATATTTTGAAAGTCTGTATGTAGAAACTAGCGTGCTTTAACTTGGGGAATTTTTCTATTCGACAACTCTCACTATGAGCCTCATAATACAACATCTTGCCCACATTGTCAGATCCAACCCATACTTTGTCAGGGTAACAACAACAAGAACATCCTCAGCATAATCCCACAAGTGGGGCCTGGGGTAGAATGTACGCAGACTTTACAACTACCTCATAGTAGTAGAGAGCTTGTTTCCTGGGGTAGGAAATAAAAACTATGGGAGTGGATCCATCACAAAATTGGGTCATCTCAGTGGCAACGAGGAGTTGTACTTTTGATACAATCCTATCCTACACTGACTACGTAGTTTATGAGTTCAAGTTATTATTATTCTCACTCATATTGGTGCTCAATACTACTCCCAAAATAACTTTTATAACTTTCATACTTAAAAGAGTATTCTTGCTCAAAGTATTACTTTATTCTCTTTTGGACTTAGCCCAACTTTAACTTTTCTTAAACGTTTCTCAACTCATCTCTTCTCTTTGACTAAATTTATATCAATACAACAGGTCTCAAAACATAACTTCACTACTTCAGCTATCTTGTAAATATAGAAGCTTTTATTACTCCTTAAACTTAACTCAAAACTGTGAATGGAATAGCTTTTCATGAAATATATATAGGGTTCTCACAAATAGAACAATAACTGTAAATCGTGTCTTAAAAGCTTAACTTAGTACTAAAATTAGTAAAGGTCATGATATTTATCAAGAAAAATGCATGAACAAGTATTTTGATGAAATCAACTGGTAATGGAGAAAACTAATATGAACTCACAAGCTTGAATCATAGGTAGAGATTTGTAATCAACGACACTAAAACTTATGCAGGATAACTTTTGGAGGGCCTAATATACCTGGGGAATTAGTTTCTGGGAAGAATTGAAGAAGATTCTTGAAAGCCCTAGCTTTTGCCCCTTTGAAACTACGATCTGAGTTCTTGGAGTATTTTGAAGTTAATGATATGAATACTCATGTTTTAGGGGTTTAATTAGGTGAAAAATGACAAGTTTAGGCTTAAAAGACTAAGAAAAGATGAAAATATCCTTCTCTTAAATCACTGGTTAGGTTGCCTACGAGACCCTCTACGATCCATAGAAGATCCTGCGGCTCATAGAGAACCTTTCGTAAACTTTTAGGCAAATTTTGGGGTCTCTGGAATTCTCTATGAGCCCCATTCTACGACCTGTAGAGGGTTCTTCGATGGGTCCATTAAGTCTGAGACTGAAAGTATGAAGTTTCAATAATTATTCCACGAGCTAGCAAATGAGTCGTAATCCATTTTACGGCTCGTAATGGGGTTTCGTATTGCACCTCTGCATTGGCAGTCTTTAGTCAAACAACCATAACTTTTGACACCTAACTCCAAATGGGGTGACACTAGTTGCATTGGAAATCTAATTCATAGATCTTTGATTTGGTATGTCATGAGACATCTAAGTCTTTGTGTGCTAAGAGTTATGATCATTTAAAGTTGACTCTTGCATCATTTAAGACTAGAAACTCAACTTATAGGAAAATTTTGAACTCGACTAAGTACTAGAGGTCTCTTATGACCCTAATACACTTCCAGACATATGGGTAAGGCTAAAAACATACGTACTTATGAGGATAGAGTTATGGAGTGTCATAGTTAATAAGCTAGTAGGGGTAAGATGTGGTCATGTCATGTAATATAATTGGTTAGTAGAATTAGTCACATTATTATATATTATGTTGTCATTGTCCGTAATTTATTTCGCTACTTTTATTTTTATTTGTGGAATTGCCATTGGTTCATTGCTTTTCATTTTAATCATAATTATATATCTATTATTTTTCTTTTTTTGGGATTGACATATTTAAGTCAAGGATCTTCCGAAAATATTTCCATAACATAGTAATTAAATCTGCGTATAATAATAATTATTTAATCAAAGTTGTCGGTATATCCAGAGTAAGGCATGACAGTGGTGACTGGCGAATGATTAAAACTTCCGAACACTCAAATATACTATACTAACAAATATTCCTTAGTACAAGATTGATTTTTTCTTTACCTATTTATTCCTTTCCCAATAAAGTAGCAACCGTAATTTCCATTTAGATATAATAAGTATCTATTCGGTCCATTTCAATTTATGTGACCTATTTGTTTATTGAAAAATGAATATAAGATATTTTTAAAATATACTATTTATATAATCAATAGATAACATTTTTATTTATGCTAAAATATATATGATCATATAATTTTTTATTTTTTCTTTAATATAAAGCATGTACATCGAGTTGATTTGAGTACAAATAATATATTTCGAGATAGATATAATTATTCTAGTTTGGATACAATTTGAATGGAAAAAAATTGAAATTCAGATGACGTTGATACAATTTTCTTAAAAAGAAAAAGTTTGAAACTTCATGTGGTGTTTCTTGAGATACAATTTAAAAAATAATAATAATAAACACAATTTTTTCTTTCAAATAGAAATTGATTTTATTAATGTTATTTGGAATTCAAAGTGACTAAGATTTGTAATTTGATTGATGAGTAATTTTGAATACAAATGATGTACTACGAAATGGATGCAAATGTGATTCTTTTATACAATACCAAAGAACAAAGGGTTAATGATTTCAGATAATAATGATTGTATTAATGTTGTTTTGAATTCAAATGATTATGGTTTATAATTTTGCGGACTACAATGACCTGCAGTTAACTTTTTCTTTTTTTACTTTTGTTTCATATTGTTGTATTTATATTTTGTAAAATTTGTATGATGAGCAATTTTTAATATAAAGAACTTAGTATGAAGTGGATACAACTTTTGATTTTTGTATACAATGTTAAAAAAAATTAATGATTTTGGATACAAATTGATTGTATTAATGTTATTTGGAATTCAAAGTGATTATGGTTTATAATTTAGTGGAATACAATGACCTACAGTTAACTTTTTTACTATTATTTCATGTCATTGTATTTATTTTTTTTTGTAATTTGTATGCCAAGTAATATTGAATACAAATGATGTACTATAAAGTGCTGACAAATTTTAATTTTTGTACATAATACTAAAAAATAAAGGGTTCATGGTTAAACTGTATAATTACCCTTACTAAATTAAAACTTAATTTGTATATATTTGAATTTGTAAAAATGAATTAATGTTAAAAAAAATTATAGTATGATGGTATTAAAATGATTTGGTATACATATAAAATTAATTTAGGTCCTTAGAAAAATTATCAAAAAAAACAACAACTAATACAATTTTTTTTGAAAAATGATACATTAAATAACTTCATCAGCAAACACTAAAAGATACAAAATACAAAATAGGAAGAAACACAGATTCGCACTGGCATATATTTACATTTGATTAAACACATGCAAACACATATATACAATAAAATTCTTTTTAAAATACTGAGATATATTTACGTTTGAAGAAGCATAAATATGTATGTAAAATTAAAAAATATACCAAAGCAATTAAAAATAAATATAATATACGATGAAAATTTGTTACCTGAATTAATGAAATTATTTTAGGAATAAAATCACCAATTTTTGAAGAAAAAACAAGAGAGAGAAGTGGGAAGATGCAAATGGAGAGAGAAAGAGTAGAAGGAGTGGTGTTTAAAGGAGAGAGGGAGAGAGAGAAGTAGTAGTAATGGAAATTAGGTGAAAAGTGGAGAGAGAAATGATATCATTTTATTTTTTTAATTTTTTCAAACAAAAATATTATAAATAAATTGTTAAACCCTGAAATTTCTTAAGATTAATTGTTAATTGGGATTAATTGTGGGGATTGTAGTATAGCTAAAATTTTATCAATTTGAGGTGCGGGGGTATGGAATCAATTGAATTTGGCGGATTAAACTTTATTTGAAGTCGTAAGTCCTCAATTGGAATTTAAAT
>JAOTQR010077236.1:0-12336 GCA_025774065.1 Solanum ossicruentum | reverse complement strand
ACAAGTTTGAATATGATTTATTTTACAAGTTATGACTTTCCGAACTAAATTAAGTTTTGATTATTTCTAATATGCATAGTCCATTTCCGTGGGATTTTGACTTAGTACCAAATGAGTTAGGAGTGGGACTCGACCTAAGAGGCCTTATATAAAGCTTCTAATCTCATAACTACGTGCTGCTGTAGGATATTTTGATTATGCCTTTTTAGGCTTTCTGACTAGTCCATTTAGTATTTACATTTCTAGAGTTATACCCAGGCGAGTATACTCACTCTTTGGCTGGTGTGGAGTATGACATTGGCATTCCGAATTATAACTCATATAGTTTTGTCGGTTATGGTCTTACTCTCACACTTGTTTGCTTATGTGCTCCTCTATGCATTTTCATGGCATTACTTTATGCTTTACTTTGGAACTGAATATATTATTTAAGCTTGGAGTTTGCCATATTGGGTAAATATTCTTTGTCGTTATATTTACTTGTTGCATTGCATACTCGCATATTCCAATGTCATCTATTTTCCCATTTACCATTTAAACCTATAATGTGCAATTATGATTTAAGAGGCTTGTTTGAGAGCCTTCAGGTTCTCATTGGCCGTGTCACACCTAGGCCCTAGGTTTGGGTCATGACAAATGCGGGTCAAAGGGCAAAAGGAGGCCAACAAGGAGGGTGCTCCAAGGCAAAATAGGTTCTATGCTCTCCAAGGAAGGCAAGGAGTGGATGAGGTGCCCGATGTTGTTACCAGTATGTTAAAGGATTGTTATTATGATGTGTATGTATTGATAGATCTGGGTGCCACTCTTTCTTTCATAACTTCTTTTGTTTCCAATAAGCTTCAGGTGTGTCCCGAGTTGTTTTGTGAACCTTATGAAGTGTCTATCCCCTTTGGTGAGTCCATTATCGCTAAAAGAGTCTATAAAGATTGTCCCCCATCCGTGTTGCATAAAGTCTTGTCTTGTGATTTTGTTGAATTAGATATGGTGAATTTTGATATAATTCTTGGGATGGACCGGTTACATGCATATCATGCTTCCATTGAGTAGAACTTGAAGGGTTAAATTTCAATTCCCTAATGAGCCCTGCTAAAAAAAGATTGAACATGTGGGACGAACAAATTCTGCATTCATTTCCCCCGTATGGCGTCCTTGAGTGGGAAGGTCATAATATGGTGGTAAAAGGCAGATGCATTTCTTGTCTTAAAGCCCAAAAGTTGATTTCTAAGGGTTGCATGTATCATCTTGTGAGGGTTAGGGATGCTGAGTCTAAAGTCCTTCCTATTGAGTTGGTTTCGGTGGTCAATGAGCTTCTTGATGTCTTTCTCGATGAACTTCCCGGTATTCCTCCTGAAAGGGCAACAGACTTTAGTATAGACCTCCTTCCCGATGCACAACCCATTTCCATTCCCCCTTACTATATGGCCCCGATGAATTGAAGGATCAATCGAGGGATTTGTTGGAGAAGGGTTTCATAAGGCCATCAAGTCACCTTGGGGTGCATCCGTGTTGTTTTAAAAAAAAAGGATGGTTCCCTTAGAATGTGCATTGATTACCAACAACTTAATAAGGTTACCATAAAGAACAAGTACCCTCTATCAAGGAATGATGACCTTTTTGATAAACTACAAGGGGCTAGCACTTTTCTAAGATTCATCTTCGGTCTGGATACCACCAAGAGAAGGTGAGAGAGTGTGATATCCCTAAGACGACTTTTTGGACTAGGTATGGGAATTTTGAATTTGTGATTATGTCTTTTGGGTTGACTAATGCACCGACTACATTTATTGATCTCATGAATATGGTCTTTACCCCTGCCTATATGTTTGAGGAGGTCTTTATTGATGATTTATTGATTAATTCCCGGAGTGAGGAAGAGCATGTGAATCACTTGAGGGTGGTGTCGCAAATCTTGAGGGATAAGAGGTTGTTTCCTAAATATGAAAAGTGTGAATTTTTGTTGAGAGGTTACTTTTCTAGGGAATGTGGTGTTGGGTGATGGCATTAACATGGATCCTGAGAAGTCAGCATTGATAAGGAAGCCTAGGCCCTTGACTTTGATGGATATTAGGAGTTTCTTGGGTTTTGCGGGTTATTATCGAAAGTTTGTAAATGGTTTCTCTTCTATTGCTTCCACTCTGACAAAGTTGACCCAAAAGAAGGCAAAATTTGTTTGGACCGATGAATATTAAAAGAGTTTTCATTTTCAAACTTTGATACAAAATAGCAAGGTGATAGCATATGCCTCTAGGCTACTTAAGGTGCATAAGTGAAATTATCCCACCCATGATCTTGAATTGGCGGCCATGGTATTTTCTTTGAAAATTTGGTGTTACTATTTGTATGGGGTTCAGGTTGATGTACTTACCGACTGCAAGAGTCTCCAATATGTGTTTACACAAAAAGATCATTGCTTGAGACAAAGAAGGTGGTTAGAGCTCCTTAATAACTATGACATGAGTGTATATTATCATCCCGACAAAGCTAACGTTGTGGCCGATACTCTAAGTAAAATGTCCATGGGTAGTCTAGCTCACATTGATGGTCATAACAAGGAGGTGGATAGAGAAGTTCACCAGTTGGCCAAGTTGGGGGTTAGGTTGGATGATGTTAAAAATGGTAGTGTAATGGTTGTTGATAGTTCTAAATTTTCTTTGATTGAGTAAGTTAAGTCAAAACAAGATCTTGACCCCACCTTTTTAGAGTTGAAGGCCTTGGTTAAGGATGGTAAAGTGAAGGTATTCTCCTAAGGGAGAGATGGTACCCTTAGGTACTAAAGTAGGTTATGTGTACCTAATGTTGATGACTTGAGAGAGTTGTTTTTGAAGGAGGCCCATAATTCATCTTATTCTATTCATCCCGATTCCACAAAGATGTATTGAAACTTGAGGGAGGTGCATTGGTGGGGTGGTATGAAGAGAGATATTGCCAAGTTTGTTTCCAATTGTCACAATTGTCAACAAGTGAAAGCCGAACATCAAAGGCTGGGTGGCCTAGCCCAAGATATAGAAGTTCCTACTTGGAAGTGGGAAGAGATCAACATGGATTTTGTGGTTGGGTTGCCTAAGACTAAGAGGCACTTTGATCGTATTTGGGTTTTTGTGAATAGAATGACAAAGTTGGTTCACTTTCTATCGGTCAAAACTACCTTTGTTGCTAAAGATTATGCCAAATTGTATATTCATGAAATAGCTAGTTTGCATGGGGTACCCTTGTCTATCATTTCGGATCATGGTGCTCAATTTGTTTCTCATTTTTAGAGGTCTTTCCAAAGGAATATTGGTACCAAGGTCAAGCTTAGCATGGATTTTCATCCTCAAACGGATGGCCAAGCCGAGAAAACTATCCAAACTCTTGAGGATATGCTTTGCGCTTGTATTTTGGAGTTTAAAGGTAGTTGGGATGAACATCTTCCACTTATTGAGTTTTCTTACAACAATAGCTACCACCAAAGTATTGGCATGGCTCCCTTTGAAGCTTTATATGGTAGGTGTTTTGGATCCCAGATTGGGTGGTTTGATGTGCGGAAGATGGCTTTGTTAGGCGCTGATTTGGTTATGGAAGCCTTGGAGAAGGTGATGTTGATAAGGGAGAGGTTGAAGACATCCCAAAGTAGAAAAAAGTCCTACGCCGATGTGAGAAGAAGAGACCTTGATTTTAAGGTTGTTGATTAGGTTTACTTGAAAGTCTCACCCATGAAGGGTGTGGACCGATTTGCAAGAAATTGATCCCATGGTTTATGGGTCTTTATAGAGTTTTGAGGAGTGTTGGTAAGATTGCATATGAGTTGGAGTTTCCTATGGAGATGAATATGGTTCATCCTGTCTTCCATGTGTCCATGTTGAGGAAATGTGTGAATTATATGCTAAGAGGCTTGTTTGGGGTCCCTTTGGGTTCCCCATTCGCCATGTCACATTTAGGCCCTAGGCTTGGGTCGTGACAACTTATGAAGCAAGCGTTCATAGCAGTTGCAGAATAGCAGATGAAATGATCAAAATAAGCAAGGCATGGTACACTCATGAGGATTATGCTTTAATTGCAAGGGGTAGAATATCTGAGGAACATCTGGCTAAAGAGAAGGAGAGAGATGAGATCATGTCAGAAATGGTGAGAAACTTGGATTTTATAGCACAATATATGACCTAAGTGCATCAGCCTAATGTTGTCTAAGCTGTAAATATATTTTCCTATGAGTGTGGCTCAAGTGAAAGTGATCAAGTGGAACATGTATATTTAATTAAGAATAATGTATTAGGCTCTTAGTTGCCCTTTCAGTAGTTACCCAAGAATAAAGTTCGAAACTTTGATGTTGGATGGAGTGGTGGTCGAGAAACGAGCAAAGTGGTGCAACGTATTATGAGAGACAAGAAGCATTTTATTTACCTCAACGACGGCAAACCCAAACAAGTCACAAGTCAATGAGATGCTTGCTCTCTCATTCTGAACAAAGTGGAAGTTTCAGGTGAATTGCTAAGTAAAATGAAGTCAGAGCTTTCCCAGTTGAGCCATACTGTATTATCTCATGCAGCATCGATTAAATGTTTGGAATCTCATTTACCAACTCTCTCAGAACAAGTGCACAACTCAACAAGAAGCATTGGTCAGAGTTACATGGACATCATCATTGGAACTACCATATATTGTGAAATTAACATAGAGATCGAGATCCTCTTATTTGGGGGAAATGAAGAGTGCAGACAAGGCAATGATGAAGTTGAAGTGGAAATGAATGCAAGGGGAACCACTCCTAAAGAGCTACATATGGAGATTGCAAGGTTCACTCAACTTCATGGGAAAGAATATAATAAAGCTAAGTTCCAAAAATTTCTGTCTACCTTCACTTCTTTGGCAATCAATATTCCCCGTTGGTTAAGGATCTAAATAAGATGCCAACACATGCACAATTGATGAAGAAGTTGGTAAATAAAAAGAGAACCTTGAAAATTGTGAGGCAGTCGAAATTGCACATAGTTGTAGCACTCTCTTTACTAGACAAGTGGTGATAAAAAGAAATGATCAGGGTGCATTTATAATACCATGCACAATGAAGGCATGTAACTTTGGAAGAGATCTATGTGATTTAGGGGCTAGTGTAAATCTAATGCCCCTAATAGTATTTAAGAAGCTCGACGTAAGTACTTTAGCCCTAACAACCATGAAGCTAATTATGGCTGACTAATCAATCAAAAGATCAGTCAGGTTATTGAATGATGTGTTAGTCTAAGTAACCAAATTTATATTCCCAAATGACTTCATAGTATTGGATTGTGACCTGGACATTGACATACATATCATTTTGTGATGACCAATTTTGGCCACAGGTAGAACCTTGGTAGATGTTGAAAGTGGGAGTTTGAAATTCAGAGTTAATGGTGAAGAAGTGAGCTTCAATGTTGATAAAGCTTTACAAGGGCCTGATGATATCCATGTAAATACTATTGTTGATGTGGTTGATGAGCTCTACAAAACCTCGAGAAGTTAGCTTATTCATGGGCTTAATTCGATGGTAAATATTATGTTGAATTATAGTGAGAAAGATGAGAATGACTGTGATAAGGTGGTAGCTGCTATAATAGGGTCTGGAAGCCATCTAAGAAACCCAATTAAACATGATGTCATTTTGAAAAATTGGGATATATAACTAGTGAAAGCATCTATTAAGGAGCCAACTGAGGTTGAGCTAAAAGAGCTATCGAGTCACTTGCAATATGCTTTTCTTAGGAATGACAAAACCTTGCTAGTAATTGTTGCAGTCGATCTACAGGAGAAACCAACCAAAGATCTTGTCAGCGTAATCAAGAAATATGTTAAAGCCATTGGCTGGACAATAGCCGACATTGTGGGCATCCCCTGGAGATTTACACTCATAAGAGCCAATTGGTTGAAGGTTGTAAGCCCACTGCGGAACACCAACACAGATTAAATCCACCTAAGTGGTTGGATGCTGGGGTGATATGCCCAATTGTGGATAGTAATTGGGTAAGTCTCATTTAGTATGTGACCATGAAGGGAGGCATGATTGTGATTCCAAACGAGAAAGGCCAACTGATATCAACACAACCAGTAATCAAGTGGGGAATATGCACGAACTATTGGAAGTAAATACAGCCACAAAGAAAGATCACTTCCCACTACCATTCATGGACCAAATGCTAGATAGGCTTACCGGAAGGTGGTGTTATTGCTTTCTCAATGGTTACTCTGAATATAATCAAATATCCATTGCACCTGAAGATCAAGATAAGACTACCTTTACATACCCTTATGGTACTTTTACTTTCAAGAGAATGCCATTTGGACTATGTAATGCTCCTGCCACTTTCCAAAGATGTATGCTATCCATTTTTGCTGATATGGTCGAGAACTCAATGGAGATATTTATGGATGATTTCTCGGTGGTGGGTGATACCTATGATCAATGCCTAAGTCACTTGGAGAAGGTGTTGCAAAGGTCTGTGGAAACCAATTTGGTTCTCAATTGGGAAAAATGCTATTTCTTGGTCAAGGAAGGAATAGTATTGGGCCATGAGATCCCAGGAAAGGGGCTATAGGTTCACCAAGCCAAAGTTGAAGTAATTGCAAAGCTTCCTCCCCTTATTTCAGTCAAGATTTTGTTAAAATAGTGAGCCCCATGTGCAAACTATTGGAAAAAGAATCAAAACTTATCTATGATAGTGCATGCTTGCAGTCATTTGAAACTCTCAAGAAGAAATTAGTTGAAGCTCCAGTGATAATTTCTCATGATTAGTCTAAAAAATTTGAGGTGATGTGTAATGCTAGCGGTGTGGCTCATGGAGCAGTGTTGTGTCAATAAGTTGGGAATCTTTTTCACCTAATTTACTATGCTAGCAAGATGTTGAATTCAGCCCAAAAAAATTTACAGTTACAAAGCAGGAGCTACTACTTGTAGTGTATACATTTGAAAAATTTCAGGCGTATCTCCTTAGAAAACAAGAGTTATTGTTTACACTGTCCATGTAGCACTTCGCTACCTAATGGCAAAGAAGGATGTGAAGCCAAAGCTTATACGGTGGGTATTGTTGCTACAGGAATTTGATTTTGAGGTGTGAGATAAGAGAGGTTGTGAAAATCAAGTGGCTAATCATCTATCTAGGCTTGAATCACCAAATTCTCAGGTTGAAAAGGAGGAAATCTTTGATAATTTTCTAGATGAAGCAGTGGTGAAGTTTGATGTGGTTACAACATCTTGGTATTTTAATTTTGCAAATTATTTGGTTAATGTTATCATACGAGATTTTGCAAATCCTCACCAGAGGCAAAAGTTCCTACATGATGTGAAGAAATACTATTGGGATGAGCCTTATCTTTTTAAAGAATGTATAGATAATATGACCTAAAGATGTATCCCCGATTAGGCTATGCAAGTTATTTTAGAAGAATATAATTCATTAGTAGTATATGGCCATCATGAAGGAATTCAGACCGCATCTATGGTATTACAAAGTGGTTATTATTGGCCAACATTGCATAAAGATGCTTTTTCGCCCAAAGTGCCAATTGCAATGTAACATCTCAAGAAGGCATGAATTTCCATTAACTCCAATTTTAGAGCTAGAAATATTCAATGTGGGGCGGATGGATTTTATTGACCATTCATAAGTGTCTTTGGTAACAAATACATCCTCCTCCTCGTTGATTATCCAAATGGATCGAAGCTGTAGTATTATCAATGAGTAACAGCAAGGGAGTGGTGCAGTTCTTAAAGAAAACATTCTCACTCATTTTGGTACACCGAGAGCTATTATTACTGATGGTGGGTCTCACTTTTGCAACGGAATGTTCAGAGCATTATTAAGTAAGTATGAAGTGAAATATAGGGTGAAAACTCCATACCATCCTTATGAAAATGGGTAGGTGGAGGTGTCAAATAGAGAGATTAAAATGATTCTTGTAGAAACATTGCATGGGAGCAGGAGTGATTGGGCAGCCAAGCTTGATGACGCCTTATGGATATATCATATGGCCTACAAAGCTCCTATTGGACTGTCTCCTTATTATCTACTGTTTTGAAAAGTATGCCACTTACCTGTTGAGTTGGAGCATCGAGCTTTATGGGCTCTCAAGAAGCTAAATTTTAATGTTGATGAAGCTTTAGATACCAGATTAACTCAACTCCATTTGCTAGATGAGTTCAGATTAAAGGCTTATGACAGGTCTGCCCTCTATGAGGAGAGGATGAAAAAATGTTATGATAGGAAAATCTTGATGATAGAGTTTGTTAAAGTGGATTCTGTTATATTGTACAACTCCAGGATGCATTTGTTTCCTGGGAAACTCAGATCAAGATGGTCATGTCCTTTCAAGGTAATAGAAGTGCTTGCCAATAGAGAGGTAGAATTTGAAAATCACAAGAAATGATTTAAGGCAAATGAATAGAGGCTTAAGAAATATCATGGCAAATCACCAGATGTCAAGATGGTTTATGCCTTGAAAATCAGTGATGCTTAATTGTATTGGACATCATCATGCTATGACATTAACTTAGGCACTTCTTGGGAGGCAACCCAAGTGAATAGTGAGAATAAAGTGATGTGTGTGTTGACGATTGCAGGTTTGTGTTGAGAAAGGTGAAGTGGGAAGAAAGGCGAGGATAAATGCACAAAGGGCGTATCACCCCCTAATATCGGTGATGGTAAATTAGACCGCCCATTGAACCAAACTTTAGTCCAAGAAGTGCCGCTACTTTTAGTGATTCAAGGACCTAGATGGTAAACCACTGAGTATAAAGGGAGATGGTTAATTAGCCCGCATTTAGACTCCAAATCTTGTCCTTTTGATATTGTTAAATTAGGTGATCAGTTGGACAATTGGGCAAATTGCCGAGTTAGAAAGGCAATCTCAAAGTCGACCATATTTTCGGACTATCAAGGGAACAACAGTGTTGTAACTTTGGGCAGACTTAGTGCGGACTTGGTAGATCGCCAAACACTTAAGGCGATGCCTCATCTGACTGCCCTTTTACGATTAGTTCGGAGAGTGAATCACTACACAAGCAGGCGATGGAATTGCTAATAGGGCGCAATGTCGAATGCATTTGGTGACATCAAGCTAGATCGCTTTTTAAAGAATTGAGTCATTCTCAATGTAAGGTAAAAAGAAGGTCTCACATGCAAATGGTTGACCGTCGAATACTCTCTACAGTAATGAATAGTGACATGAAAGACGAAGAGTCTTTCCCTCTTATTTTTAAATGAGCATTAACGCTCTCCCCCTTCATCTCCCTCACTCTCACTCTCCCCACACACTCACTTCTCTCATTCACCACTTGCATGTCATTTTTCTCTTATTTTCTTTTCTTCTAACTTTTAGAATCGATGTGCCTCATCTCACCATCATGTTGTGCTTTGCCATTCCTTGTATATGGAGCTCCAGGTTACTCTTTGCACTTCTAATTGCTAGCTATGAAATTGGCCTAGTTGTCTTGAGATTATATGCTGGTTAAGTTGAAATTTTTGAGAAATTATTGATATCATAGTTAGGTAATTGATAGGTTTGCATAGTTAGGTGTTCGAGTTTGATAGCTATTCTAGAGAGGTAGGTTTGAGTGGCGAACACTTGCCCTATGATAAATTGGATGACATCATTCTCAAGGGTAAGTCATTGTCCGGACCACCATGAATATTGAAATGTGTGATCGATTGATCATTAGGGATAGTATAGTTTATCTTGGTTGTTTGAAGGGGTGGAGTGTATCCTACTACTGCGAGTTGAAAAGTGTCAATTTGACTGATGACATCCACTCGGTGATATGTTGATCACTCCTACAGATCGCCCTTATAGCAAACCCCTTGTCATTTGATCTCTGTGATATTGGGCAATGGAAAATGTGATAGTCGAAGAAATTTGGTGATTCGCCAATCCACCTGAAGCATCGCCCAATTTTTCAGCATCCTTTCCTGTTGGTTTCTGTTATTTTTGGTGAAGGCTAGTTGGACCTCTCTTCCAACTCAGCGATCCATTGAGTCTGATAAATAGTCTACCTAAATTTGAATGCTCAATGTTTTGGTTGAAATTGTTACCTGTTGTCTATTCTAACAAATTGCTAGTCTTATTTTACAAGTCAGTTCCAATCGAAGTCTCCAATAAGGAAGAATATGAAGCGATTTGGGAATAAAATGGGCATGCTAAGCCCAAAATCCCTTGGGCCTTTAGGGTCCCTCGAATACAGGAAGAGCAAATCCATCATTAAAGGATCAACAAGAAATGTAACCTCCAAGGCTAATTCAAGGGTAACATTTTCAAAAATAAGTGCAAAGTCCCAAAGGACCCTCCTGTAGTAGCAACTGAGAAGGCTAAGAGAATTCTTTGGTCAACTAGTTTAAAGCTAGGAGGGTAAAGAAAAAAGCAAGTAGGGAAAGAAAGTTTTTCAAGATATAAGATGATGTTCCTGTAGGAATACCTGCACATATGGGTAAACCCGGCCTAGTTGAGCTCCCTTCAGTTCCAACACCAGTGCATCATGACACGCATTAGGGGGATTCTTTAACTTAGTCACCCTTGTTTGAGTTTTAAATTTTGTTGATTTACATTGAGGACAATGTTTCTTTGTAGGGGGTGAGTTAGTAGTTGAGTACTTTTGATTCGTGTTGTCTTTAGAGTTGGGAGTTAGTAGTTTTAATGGTTGAGGTGTAATTAAATTTTAAATAAATTTTGATTTGGGTTGTAATAGAGTAATATTTATTTTTGCTATTTCTTTTGTTTTTCTTGTTGAATAGATGAATGATTGCAAATTTTTGGCAAACCCCGTGCATAGATGACAAGAGTGCAAATGTAATATTGTGTCTCTAATCCTTAGAAATCTGAGCATTGATGACCCATATCTTTGATTTGGATAGTACCATGGACGAGGAGCATATACTCACATATTAGTTGTCACGACCCAAGCCTAGGGACTAGGCGTGACACAACGAATGGGGAACCTGAAGAAAACCCCAAGCAAGCCTCTTAACTTATGCATTACACATCATTGATCGCGGAAGCATATAAAAGACTAAACATTACCCTTAAGAAACATACATCAAAATCCCTCTTCAAATCATATAATAGATCCAAGATTTATAGCTCAAAACATAGCAAAACAGTCACAACTTTACATAGCTTTAACATAGTTCATAGACATGCTCATACTAGTAAACCCAATTGTAAAATCAACTTTAAATCATGCAAATAGAGTAGAAAGGAGGTTAGGGAACCATGGGTGGAAGGACCCAATGGCTAAAACCTGTACCTTAGCTTTGAGGAAGCTCTTGATGAAGATTGAAAATAGAGCCTTGAAGCTTGAAGGAAATCCTTAGTTCTGGATGAGGGTTTTGAGACTTGAATTTGGGAGTGAAAAATATGGCTAAGTGTTCGAGAGGATAATGGGACATGTTTAGGATGATATGAAGGTGAAATATGACTAAGAATAGGTAAAAAAACGTTTGGGAACACTTAGGCTCAAGACCCAAAAGTCTTGGACCGAGATAGAAAAAACTGGACAAAAGAAGTATAGAGCGCGCCCTTGGCGCCTCGCGCCAGGGGAGCGGATCATCTCCAGAAATTGCATTTTTGCGACTTTCAAATTTTGCTACGGTTGCTCTTAAAATGGGGTTAGACCCTTTTTCCTCTAATTTTGACCCACTGAACAAGAATATGAAGTCAAATTTTCGATATCACGCATGGATTTTGAGATATATGGAATTTAAAATTATGGGCATTCCAAGACACATTTTCGGGCACTTTTTGGGTCATTTCAATATCTCCCCCTTGGGAACATTCGTCCCCGAATGTAAAAGAAATGTACATAACAAGAGTGATCATAAAAAAATCAGCCCCAACAAGAATACAACATTACATTTAAAATACCATTTTCAAAATCTCAACATAAGTGTAAAATCATCATAAACTTACCAACTTAAACATGAATGCATATGAATGACATAGGGTCTGAAATATAAGACTTGAGATCACATAAGGGACTTTGAATTAGTATTTAGGCTTAAGTGGATTGGAAAAGATTAGGAGACAGCTTTCGCATGTCCGCCTCGGCCTCCCATGTAGAACTTTCGACTTGTTGGTTCCTCCGGAGGACCTTATTGGATTCTATCTCCTTGTTCCTCAATCTCTTCATCTGCCTATCCAAAATCTAAACCGAAGTCTCCTCATAATTCAAGTTACACCCATAACATCAAGAGGCATAATAGCATGAGGATCACCAACACATTTTCTCAACATAGGACATAGAATACTAGATGAACCAAATTCATTTCACTAGGCAACTTCAACTCATAAGCTACCTTGCCAACCCTCTTTATAACCTCATAAGGACCAACATATCTT
>JAOTQR010077235.1:0-11242 GCA_025774065.1 Solanum ossicruentum | reverse complement strand
CAGAAATGTTTATATGATTGTTGGTGTTCTGGGTGTGGGGGGGGTGGGGGGGGGGGGGGTGGGGGGGGGGGGGGGGGGGGGGGGGGGGTTCTTTGATAAACATGGGTAGGTTTTTAACTTTGATAAGCACAGTATTATATTTTGTTGACTATTGACTTCACATCTTATTATTATTATTTTTAATGTAAAAAGGAGAAGAAGTTGTTGTCTTAAAATATTATAATTAGGTTGAAACCATTAAAAAGAGAAATTATTGAGCTTGGCTTTGACAGAGACATGACACTGGTCTCACTACTCCCGTTGAAGCAATTGTAGCAGCTCCTGCACCGATTCATTTTGCACCTTCTAATCTTACATAATAATAAAGAAAGTTAGCTCTTTATTTCTTTATCTCGCCCTTCTTTCTTTTCTTCTCTTTTTTATGGAGAGAATGGAATTTCCCCAACTCGTTAGATATCGTTGCAAAAACCTCGGGTAAATGAGTACTCTCCCGTTTCATATTAAGTTAATTGTTGAGAAATTTTTAATTTTTTATTATTTATTTTTCAAGAGATATGTTAGAAATTTTTTAAGTTTTTGAGGTTGAGTTTTGTAGAGAAATAAATGATGCATTAAATGAGTGTGTGAAGTTAAAAAAAAGGATAAAAATGAAAAAAACATGATTAAATTTTGTCTTTTTTTCTTTTTGTTAGTATGTGTTAAATAATCCATCGATTCACGGAGGTAGTAGTATTTTCTTGACACTAAAGTAATAATTGTATTATTTAGTAGTATCTGTTTGTCGTTGTCATTTGTTAACTCTTCCAACAATCACGAGCCAACTCGTGTAGCAAATTATCAATTCAATCTTTTTTCTTAAAACATTTTCAAATCCCTAAACAAAAGTTCAACAATTGACACAAGAAAGCAGTATGATTTCAAACTTTGATAATAGAGGCCTAAATACAAATCAATCTGATATTTAAAGTATGATCAATCATCAATTTAGTGAACATGGTTAGGTCAAAATGTGTTGGACAAGCAATTCCTTACAAAATGACTAGTGAAAGTAGATAAAAATATTCCAAGTTCATTGGAGAGGACTTAGACACAAAGGAAAAATGATGTCACATTTTTCTGATTTCCAAGGTTTAGGTAGTCATAGACGAGTTGATCTGTTGGAATACTCTTGAACCAATGATGCAAACAATGATGTCCTTTGAAGCAAAGTAGGTGGCCTCTCAAATTCCTTTGCCCATCCTGTCAAAAACACAAGATAATAATCAAACTCTACTTGTGACTCAAGTATTCATTTTTTAAAAACATACCATCATCTATGACAAGAACACGGTCAGAGTCTATCACAGTTGGTATTCGATGAGCAATGGTGATGATTGTGCAGGCTGCAAAGTCCTCGCGGATGATCCTCTGGATGACAGCATCAGTTTGAGAATCGACAGAAGCTGTTGCTTCATCCATGAACAGAATTTTACTATTCTTGAGCATCACTCTCCCTAAACAAAGGAGCTGCCTTTGTCCAACACTCCAGTTGTCTCCACTATCTACAACTGAGGAATCAAGTTTCTCAGCCTTTTCTGATACCACATCTTTTAATTGGCACCGTTCAAGACTCTACATACAAAACAGAAACCTTTATACAACTTAAACTTGTAGATGAGACGGAACATTAACAGCATCCATACCTTCCATATTTCATCATCTGAATACTGTTGTAGTGGATCAATATTGCTTCTAACTGTTCCTTGAAATAGAACCGGTTCTTGAGGAATGATGCCGAAACGTGATCTAAGATCATGAAGTCCTAGCTTGCAAATGTCAACATCATCAATTATGATGGTTCCAGATGAAGGTTCCACCAGCCTAAAGAAAACTTGTATCAGAGTAGACTTCCCACTTCCAGTTCTACCAACAACACCAATTTTTTCTCCTCCATTGATTCTAAGAGAGATTCCTTTCAGAACAAGTGGTGTATTGGACCTGTAACGAACCTGCACAAATTAAAGATACATGTGTTATTTTGTTTCCAAAAGCATTCACATGTTGGATAATCCCATTGATCTATTCTAGTATCACCTTCAAGTTATTGATCTGAATGTCACCATGATTAGGCCAATTTGAAGATGGAAGACAATTTGCTATCCTCCATGAAGCTTCTGATGGTAGTCTTGTGAACTGCTTTATTCTTTCAACTGAAACCATTCTGTTCTCAACAGTACAGCTCAAGGATACCATCCAAAAGAGAGCACTATTTAGAGGCAGTGCATAAGACAGCGCCAATCCAACGTATTCTAACAACACATAAAAGAGATTTAGGGTCAAAGTCATTTCCTTTAACATATCGTTTACAAGTTAAAACTCTGCATTGATAACCAACATGTCACCTAGAAATAAAAACTTTACCTGGGGGGATAACAAAGCTTGGCAGGAGGACCATGAAAACGGTGGCAATGCAAATCAAAATACTACCAATGAACTCTAAGCGAAAACCAAGCCACTCATTTGATGCATTGTTGTGGAAATCCATCCGCAGATTAGCATTGACTCTATAAACATTTCCTTGAAAGAACTTATCTTCCTTTCTGAAGCAGCATACTGTCATGATGCCTGATATAGTTTCGGAAAAATGATGGAGAATTGGAGCTTTGGTGATTGAGCTAAGTCTGGTTAATTCTCGCGAGGATGCAATGTAGTATCTCTGTATGCCAGATGAATAAAGCAAAAGGAAAATAGAGATCGGATTAACTCTCACTGCAGAGGAGTGAGTGATTGAATAGCAATATAGACAATTAAAATGCGGTAAGAAGTTCTCTTACCCGGTACCAGATGTTAAGCCAAATTAAGGGGATTATGAGGAAGATAGTTGGCCAAGCACTCTGGCATGTTACGAACAGCATGCCAGCCACTGTAAAGTACATCAGAAGTGCTATACTTAGAAACTGGGGAATAAC
Source organism: Solanum ossicruentum (assembly GCA_025774065.1). Taxonomy (NCBI): domain Eukaryota; kingdom Viridiplantae; phylum Streptophyta; class Magnoliopsida; order Solanales; family Solanaceae; genus Solanum; species Solanum ossicruentum. The sequence goes on along the minus strand of JAOTQR010077235.1, from coordinate 8,294 downwards.
AAAATCAATATATGTCTGATCAGTTGATGCCTGGAAAACAAAAATCATCCATTAGATCAGTTAAGCAAGATTCTGCGATATCATTAATCAGATTTTGGAGCAGGACTCACTCGACTTAATATTCTTCCTGAAGGAGTAGTATCAAAGAATGACATTGGAGCATGCAGTATGCTATCAAGAATTTGTTCGAAGAAACATTTAGCTGTTTTGAGACCCAAAAACGAGACGAGAAATGATCTGATGATCATAAAAATAGAACAAACGACTGCTATGAATGAGTAAACCTCTATAAATAGAGAAGGATTGAATATATGGTCCGTGGAAGTCTCATATGCTAGCCAATAGTCACTCATAATAGTGGACCCTTGCCAAATTCCAGTAATGCTTACTACAGCTGCTACTCCCCACCATCCAAAGGCCTCAGTGCAGTAATGCTTGTAGACATCAAAATTTATATGACCAGTCTCTCTTTCCTCATCATCAATAAGATTGGAACTACCCTTTGGTTGTTGGTTTGAAGAACTGCTTTCACCATCGGCTTCCTCTTGAGATTTCTGGGGTGACTTTGGGGTTAGTTGATGAGGTGACCTTGGTGTTTGTGGGAGATTCTCAACAGTGTTATTTTCCACAAGCTCCATTGAGTTCCCATGCGCAGCAACAAGATCACCAAAATCCTTCCCCAATTCCAGAAGCTCTTCATATTTCCCGGACTGCACAATCTTACCATCTCTCATGACCTGTCAGGATAGTAACTGATTCAGCCTTCGATATACTTGATCAAGTTTCTATGCAGAGAAAGTCAATGTGGTGCTTACCAATATATGATCTGCATTGTGAAGGAAGTCTACTTGGTGAGTGACAAGAATAATAGTTTTATCCTTCAAAGCTCCCCTTACACATTCCTGCACAGACTGATATCAGTAACTATGCAAGAGAAATCATTTTCCTATTCCTTTTGACGAATACATGACTTTACCCTCGAAAGCTGTAACACGGGCAGATTTCATGTAGCAACTAATATGAATAAAAAAACATTAGAAGAAGTTATATATAAAGTGGAGTGACCTTAAATATTTCTGATCCAGTTTGAGCATCGACAGCACTGAATATATCATCTAGAAGATAGATGTCACAGTCCTGATATACTGCTCTTGCCAGTTGTATCCTCTGCTTCTGACCTCCGCTGAGGTTGATTCCTCGTTCTCCTATCTCAGTTTGGTCTCCGTGTTCCAGAATTTTCAAGTCTTTCTCCAAGGAACAAACCTGTAGTACATCTTTGTATCTTTTAGTGTTCATTGGAGAACCAAACAAGATGTTCTCTTGGATTGTAGCATTCTGTATCCATGAGGTTTGTGCAACATAAGCAGCAGTTCCGCAGACTCTGACCTGTAACGGAAGGAAAAGTGTAAGAAACTATAGTAGACTAGCAGTAACAATTCAGAAAGTATAGAATAAAAAATGAAGATAAGAGTTGATTATACCTTTCCAGATAACTTATGAAGTTCGCCAAGAATTGATGCTAACAAAGTAGACTTTCCTGATCCAACCATTCCAACAATTGCAGCAAGTTCCCCCTTTCGAATTTCAATATTTATATCTTTCAGAACAATTTGATCACCATCATCTTCCCATGAAAATGTTCCATCTTTAACCTCCACTGCAATCCTGTCACTACAACCTTCTTCTCTTTCGACTACTGTTTGATCCAATTCGCTGCTTGTCAGATATCCATCTAACCTACCAAGTGATACCATGGCTTGTGATAATGACATAAGGGACTGCGGGAAGTTTCTTATAGGATCCCGTATAATTCTGAGAACTGTTGTTGCTGTGAATACTTTGCCAGCATCTAGAGGGACTTTGCATATGATTGCAGCTCCAAATGTAAGTGCTGCTAAAACCGGTGGCGAGCTCAACAGAACTGATAAGTTGGTTGAAAGCACGAGCGTGAACTTAGTAAGCCAGCTGAATTCCTCGTTACGTAAAGATTGAATTTTTTCTTTGAAGTGTTCTTCCCATGCCTGAAACTTGATCACGCGCATGTTGCCTAACAGTTCATTTATAGCCTTCATCCTTGAATCACGCTTCATCATCAGTTGGAATTGGAACTGATTGTTTTTGCGTGTCATCGACACTGTAAATATCACAAGGCCAATGATTAAAACAAATGAAGCGGACACAGAAATACCCATGTAATAGTACAAGAGAAGAAATGAAGCTCCAACTTGTAGTGGCATCATCCATAGTGAATGCAGTTGTAGCACCATGTCTGAAAGCTGTTGAGTATCAACAGCCATATAATTCACTATTTGTCCTACACCATGAGCCTGTCTGGAGGAACAAGTCAATCTGAGCCCTTTCTTGTATAAAGTAGTGATAAGGGATGACCGAATCTTCATACCGAGTATCCCAGCTTGGAAACTAACGTGATGTGAACTAAGAGCTTCGATTACTTTTGAAACAAACAGAATCAACACTAGATAATAGCCCTCATAGGGGTATGTTCTATCCCCAGAAGCAAAAGTAATGAATCTTTGGATTAGAGTTGGACCAACATACATGACAGACAACTGCACTATTGCGAGGAAGCTAATACTAACAACGTCTTTCCAGAAACATCGGATTAATGTCATTAGTACCGGATGCTTCACAGTTTCACCTGACTTAGGCCAGTTCTTTTCAAAAAAATTTGCCATTCTTTCAGCTCGAAAATCAGGTGGGAGCGAAGGCACTTCATCTAACTTTAAAGGAGATTGGTATCCTTTACTAAGCAATGGATTCATCCAAATCCAAACAGCTCTAGAGAACAGTGAAGCTCTGCCAAATCCACTCACAGTAGGATCCAACTCATCCGTTTCTAGCCTAAAGTTTCCAGCAACTTCGCATTGGGTAGTAGTACAAATTCCAGATGATCCTCTTATAGCAACAACAAGAAGATAGACATATAAAGGAAGGCTAACTAAGACAACTATATCATCCATTTTCATACTCAAATCCACATTGTATCCAGAAAAGAAAAGACGAATAGTAGCAGTAATCACGAAAAGAAGCAAGATAACATAGCTCATCCCCCAGTAGACTCGAAGTGTCATGGGATGAGAAACAGCAGCAAATCTCTTCTCGTGTACAATCAAAACAAATATAGCAAGATAAGTTAGAGCCTGAATCAATCTGAAAAAAGCCTCTGCCATTTCCCATCCTGGTTGAACCCCGTGAGTAAAGGCTAATATGCATAGAACAGTATAAGTTACGGCTAAAAGAGCTGTCGCAAGGAAAGATCCATAGAACCAAAAGGTGACTCTAAATTGAGGCCTTTCATCCCCTAAGAGAGGTTTATTAAGGGAACTTTCATTGTTGATAAATCTTGAAGTTAGCCTTTTAAGTGCTAGTATTAGTAGGACAAACAAGAAAATTAGATCAAGAGATGATAACAGAATCCTCTGACGACATGGAGAAAGAAAAATGAAGTTAAGCCATCCTAAGACAGAAGAAGAAGTATGTGAAGGAAGAGAACAATCAAGAGATGTGAGCCATGAATCAGCTGCCATCATGAAAAAGGAAGAAAGTCAAGAAAACATACACACACACTATGAAACAGAACCAAGATTACTCATTCTCATACAAAAACAATTAGCTTGCATGCACAGACAAAACAAAATTACCCGTGTAATTTAGATTTGGCATCTTCATGATTATATTAGTAATTATGTTTTGGACGTATTAATAAGTACATCTATTGCCACCAAGTTTTTTATGAGACCAATAAAATGGGTGGTTTCCAATTACAAGGAGATCAAATTTTAACAGACATCTCATAAACTATTGACAGAAAAAAAGGTTTAATATTTGCACTTTGTTGTTCTTAACATTATACTTTGAACCCGAGAAAAGTTATTTCACTCATTTCTTAAAAACTTATCTTTTTATTAGAGATAATATTTTTGAATAATTAAAATTAGAAATTACCAAATATACGCTAATTGGTATGAAACAATAATTTTCAATTTTCCATACAGCAATAGATTAGGTTTAACAGCAAATACACTGTTGTAAAGCCATCTTCATTTGATCACAAATGATCTGTTAGATTGGAATAGTTTTGACGATTGACGAACCCTGAGATGGGACTTGATCCCATCCCAGAGATAAGCGTGATATGCAAAATCTATTTAACAGTGACATTATTCTGCAAAATAACTAATTCTAGGTGTGATTTAGACATTATTCTGCAAAATAACTAATTCTAGGTGTGCTTTAGACATTATTCTGCAAAATAACTAATTCTAGGTGTGCTTGAGTGCTGATAGAATGACAGGCTCAATGGTGAATGATATTGGGCCAAATGGTGTATTTTTGTTAGTGGTCCCTATGGTCCCCAACGGTTTGTTACATGTCTTTTAAAGGGTTTGATATATATTGTGAATCAACAAGAGAAAGAATCACCCACTCCAATATATACACAACCGAAAGTTCATCTTCATTTGAAAATGCTTTGAAGAAAATATCAATAGAGTTTATGCTTGAAGTATTCTTTTCTTTGTTTTCTTTAGATGTTGTTTTCCTGTTCTGAATGTGAATTAGAACCTACTCTTTAAAGGACTCTGGTGTTGTTTATTTTTAAGGTCTAATTTGTGGGTTGTGCTAGTGTTCTTAGCTTTGGGGTAGCTAGGACTTGGTGGATTTCACTTACTTGTAAAAGGACAAGGGACTTGGGGATCAGTCCTCAAGATTGTAAGGGGTTACAATCATTTTGTTCTTTCAAGATTAGTGAAACTTTGGGTTGAAATTCTGTCGATCAGGTAATGATTTTACCTCCCTTGAGCAAGGAGGGTTTCCACTCTAAGTTTGTTGTGTTCTTTTCTTCTGTCTTTCTTCTGTTATTTTTGTTAAGGAACTTGGTCCCTAATTAGAATAGAAGCGCGCGTAGTGCAATAAGATGATATGTACACATCTATATTTAATATATTTTCAATGAAAACGACTGTATATTGTATGTATCTAAAATTATCCCGCCCGATATAGGCCGTTGAGCGTGCATACCACCTATATGCATAGATATAGTGAAATGGAACGAATGTATACAACTTATCCTGATTGTATCAACGTGACTATATGATGGGTTGATACAAAAAATTGAGGCAACGTATATATAGGTGGTACAGACATACTAAACAAAAATAATATGTTGCTACAAATCATGATTAGATAAACTATAACTAAACAAATAATTATACTACAAACTATAGTTCTTTATGAAATTTCTCCTAAATTTAACAGCTTATGGGATAAAAATGTAAAACACTTAAAAAAAAACTTGCAGACACTATGCAACGGAACGCCAAGATTACTTATTCTCATTCAAACATTACCTTGCATGTCAAATTTATGATTTTATTCCGATTTGGCATCTTCATGATTCTATTAGTACTCCTTCCGTTCACTTTTACTTGTCGCTGTTTCACTCATCGAGACAAATTATATAAATTTTGACCAATATTTTAAGATGTACTTTTCATCATATTAATATGAGAAGAACTGCAACTTGTATCATTTTTCGTAATACTTTTTTAATCATCTAAATTTGGATTTTAAATATTAAATTTAGCTGTTTCAATTTAACTTTGATGTTTGGTCAATATTGACCTCAAAAAGTAAAACAGTGACAAATAAAAGTAAATAGAGAATTTATCAGGCTTTATACATAGTCCACGCTCCCTAAACTTGCTACATATAAAGTCCAACCCCCCAAACTTGCCACATATTCCATTTTGACATTTGAAATAAGCTTGGTTCTAAGGGAACACCTCAACTTTTAATAAAATATTTTAATTACACATTTTTAAAGATATTTTTGCATCTGTTTTTATTTGTCGATTAAGTAGTTAACAACATAAAATATATCATTTTTATTAATTATACACATTAACCTCAAATAGAAAGAGATAAATGAGTGTAATTAAAGGAAATGACATGTTTTATGTGATTAACTTAATTAACAATTTAATAGACGAGTGAGAACACAGACAAAATTATTTTTCAAAATTTGAACTAAAGAATCTATAAAATTGAGGTGTTCAATGGGAATATAATATCGTAATAAATTTAAAGATCCACTACATATTAAACCTTTATTTTATCGTATTAACAAGTCCTACCAAGGTAAAAACATCTCTATTGCATCACTAAGTTTTGGCTTTTAAGACTGTTGATGGACAAATATCATCTTTTAGGTTGAAAATTTCGGTAAGGGGATCAAACAGACATCTGAAGTATGACATAAGAAAAAGGTTAATATAATTAAGGTTGTTGACAACTAGAGACAAACAAGACTATATGAGATCATAGAACAGAGAGAACCTTGTTTGCCCATGAAATTGGAGAGGATGTCTACATTAATTACTCTTTCAATGCCTTTTGGTTTTAAGGGTGTATTTGGTATAAAATAATATTCTTTTTTTGTTTGAAAAAATAATTATTTTTAAAGAAAATTTAATATGTAGTAAAAAATATTTATATGTAATCTAAACAAATACTAGAGGAGTTGATTGTGGGGTTGATAGTTAAAGTGCATTGAAGAGTAAGGTGGAAAAAAAAATTAAAATGCTAATTGTGAAACTTGTTTTTCCTACTTATAAAGGAAGTTTTTTTTTCTTTTTTAAGACAACTTGTTTTTACTAAAAAAATATTTTTCATGAAATGAGACCGATCAAATATAAATTTTTTTTAAAAGTACTAAACAAACCCTAATAGGATGAAGAAACTAAATAATTTTTTTAATGTTAAGTTGGTTAAAGGTTTTGAAAAATATTAGTTCAAAATATTATTAATTTATTGTTATTAAATTATTAAATTAATGAATTTTTAACAATTTTATAAAAAAAAAACTCAGTTTATTAATTCATTTTAATTTTTTAATGTTAAATTGTTGGATAAATAAACTACCTAGTAAGACCCTAGTAATTTACTTTTTTTTTTTTTTGAAACAGAGAGAACATGTTAAAGGTTCAAAATAGTCATAGGGGACCATTTGGATTATTTTTTTCCCTCTTAACACCTCGTTTGGTGGTTGTACCTCGTTGGATTATGTTGTATGTTAGTTTAAATATAGTGTTTATTTTAATTATTAAATTTTAATGCATCGTATAATTTAAATTCATTATTAGGTAATAGTGAAAAATTCTATTTTATATAATAATAAATTTTGTATGATCACATTGTTATCTTAATATTTTCCCTTTTGATATATGTTATTATATAATATTGAAGAATGATATAATCTGTTAAATATTATATTATTAAAATATAATAATATAATATTATATGATATATTATAAAATAATAATAATAATATGTGACAATCCTCCTACGAGAGCGTAAGTGAAAAATTATAAATTCAAAGCATGACTGGCGCCGTTCCCCTGCGTGCGCTATCGACAAAATAAATAGGGAAAAGAGACATAAATCTTATACCCATCTTACCAACTCCAAAAATTTTGACCAAATTATTTAAAATACCAATGACACCCTCATTTGTACGGAAATAAATATAATCCATCTTTTTTATTTTTTCATTTATAGTTGATTTTCATGTCATGTTGGAATTTTTTAAGAAGATAAATTAATTCACAAAAAAGAATATTTTTTATAAGTGATATTTTATAAAAAAATTACAAATGATATTCGACTCACTTATCGAACATTAAGAAAATATTCATATTTTAATTTATGTTGTCAAGACAATAATGGTAGGGAGATTTTTTTAAAAAAATTTGTACATATGAGAGCATATATATAAAGAAGCTGAGTTGTTTTGCCAATTACAAATAATGACGGAATACATATCACATTTCATGCAAAAAATTCAAAGGTTACTTTTTTTTTCTTTAAGCTTTTCTGTCACGACCCGAAAATTTGGGCGTGATGGCACTTGTTCAATCCCACCAGAACAAGTCAACCGTAATTCAAAAAAGATAATAAATATAATGTGCGGAAGCTTTTAAAATAAATAAACTCAAACTGAGAATTTTCATAAACTTAAATCTCACCCAAGAACTGGTTGTCACGCGTACAAGCCACTAGAAATACAGAAAATCAAGAAATTACAAGTCCAACTGTCCTTCTTGTCAAATAGAACAAGTACAGAAGAAAATAGGAACAAGAGAGTTAGCCGGATATCAATAGCTACCTCTCTTCGTCTCCACAGAATCCTTGACGTAAAAGGAGGAAAATACTTCTCACTGACCGGGTTCACCACCTACACGAGTGTAGAAGCAAGGGGTGAGTACCAAAAATAT
>JAOTQR010077234.1:0-12336 GCA_025774065.1 Solanum ossicruentum | reverse complement strand
ACAAGTAAAAGAATTCACAACATCCACTAATACTCAATCTGAACTCAACAATCAAAGCCTACGATGGTACAATTTATTCCCAATTTGCGACTTCAAATACTCAAGTTCATAAATATAGAAGTATACAAGGTTCAGTCATACCTAACGAAAGGTTAGAAGTTCACTTGCCTTAGATAAAGTCTCGAATCAAGTCAAATCCAAAGCTTTCCCCTTTCTAAGGTACTCCGAATCACCAAAATCTATTTAAATATAGCATCACAATCACATAACAAATCTAATGACACTAAAATCAAATAATTCTGTCTACAAAGGTAAAATGGTCAAAAATCTTATGCTAGAATCTAAAAGTTAATACATAAAAATGTTCTCCAAGTGACAAGGAGTTCAACGGTGAAAGCCATTTCAAAAATAGAGCTAAGATGGGGGAGGGATCATCAATTAAATTTTAGAAATCAAAGTCTGAAAAATCTCCAAATTCCACCACTAAACTCCCAAATTATAAGTTAAGAACACAAATTAATCAATAGAAATTAATGAAATAGGTTAGAAAATAATTACCTAATCGATTTGCCTTGAAAAACCTTGAAATCCCTCTCTAAAACAAAGCTTGAAATATTAAAAATGATGAAAAAAGACTTAAATCCATCATTAAAAAAGTTCAGGTGATTCAGGGATAATTAACATTCCGTGAACACGGAGGCTAATCCAATCACTGCACTCCACGAACACGGACACTTATAAGGAGCCTAGCTTTCTAACTCCACGAATGCGATCCCTCTCCCATGAACGCGGAGGTCTAAATAAATTAACCTCCGCAAACGCAGGGCTAGAGGCGCAAATGTAAAGAGTAACTTCATATGCGCTAGAACTGTTGAAAGCCAGCAACACACAACCAAAAACAAAAATGAATAGGATCCACAAGATTCATTCGGAATCCCATGAACACCAACCAAACATGAAATCCTCCCAGAAATATATTAGTAAGTTTTAAAATATGATCTTAAGTAAATATACATACAATGGACGAAACTAAAAAAGTGAAGTTGGGATTACTGACTATGGGGCAATGAACTGGACAGTTATTGGCCTCAAATCTACTACCTTTCTTCAAATAAAGTCAAGCACAATAGAAAGAAAAATGAAAAATTCTTTGTAAACAACACTTTAATGTAAAATTGTAATGTAAAAACATGTCAGGTGATTGTCTTGGCAAACCATAATCCCTCTCCTTCAACTGAAGATATATCAGAGTATTTATGTCTGAGGCTTTTGGCGGGATTTTAAGACCGAAAGAACCATATGAAATTAGAAAAATGTTTAAGGCTACCTAGAGATCAACAGAGATCATCCTTTTGCTATAAATAATCTATCACGATTCGAAATTCAGGTGTGATGGCACTCACCTAACCCATCATGACGAGTTAGCCCAAACTTAAACAATCCAATAAAATAACAAAAGCGGAAGATAAAACAATATAATATGATAGATAAGCATAAGGAATCCAAACTACAACCATCCCATAACTGGTAATAGAACTAAGGAAAATACAAGTCTTAATGTCTAGTCCTCAAATAAAATATAACATAACAAAGAGTCCTTGAGGGTCTGCCGAAGAGACAAGCAACTACCTCTTAAGGGATCCAGAAGCTCGATCTTGAAACTGAAAATTCTTACAAGAGGAACTGGGCTCACAATCCACAAAAATGTAGCAAGGGGTAAGCCCCAAACAATACGGTACTCAGCAAATGGAAACTTAACCTGAAGTAAAGCAATGAAGAACATAAGTACTCCTATCCACGCAACCACATACCACCAAAACTGTACATTTGCACTCAGGAAAGTGCTAGCACAACATTATATGTATACATATGCACATATTATAAAATAGTATCCCAACATATTCAATTGATTCCCAAAGTCAAGTAACATAAGTAGTTTTAGTTTCATAACCCAATAACCACATATTTGATGTGTTGTCAAAATACAACACTTTTGATTCTTAAAATATGTGATCTTAATCTCGTTTAGTGGATTTTACATGTTTTTATATTTGATTTGCAGGATTTCAAGGTTAACATTGATTTTGGGAAGAATATGCAGAACTTGCTGATTTTGAGAATGTACGAGACCCTTTACGGGCCATAGAGGATTCTACGGGTCGTGAATGAGATTTCATGTACAATTCCAGTGAGAGGATAATTTTTTAAAGTTTATTCTATGAACATGCAGACAGATTGTGAAATATTTTATGAGTCGTAGATCAAATCTCGTGCCCTGAGGATCTGAGATGGAGGACTTTCTAAAGTTTCATCAATGAAACCCTCTATGGGCCATAGAGGGGTACCATAGAACACAAGTGTAGTTTTGCAGCAACAAAGTATGAAAGCCCGATTACGGGCCGTGGAACACAATATGGCTCGTAAAGCAGCTCATGAGGTGTACCGATCACGTTATCATATTTTATTTAGGACTTGTATTTTAAACATTTTAAATTGGCTTTTAGGTTATTTTTTAGGGAGAGTTCGGATAGTTAGCAGAAAAATAATGAGACAGAGTAGAGAAAACATTGCAGAGTTTTGAGAAACACTTGTACACTTTGATTTGATCTTCTAATTACAATCTTGTAATTCTCATTGAAGCTTGAATTTAGAGTTGCCTAATTTAATTCCGTAAGTGCTCTATAATGTTATTCAAATTCATAAGTTTTGCATCTACACAAATCATGAGTAGCTAAATTCAAAACTAGGATTGTGGGAACCATAAAGAATTAACAAGGTAAAACTGGATAATTCATAATTCTTAAAGAGTGTGCATGCTTGTATTAATTAACTCTCTTCATTTTGTATATTTTCTAATGGTGGCCAACATTAGAACCGGCCTAGTGTTACTGAATGGACCAAGGTAGTAATAAATAGAAAAAAAGATTAATTATCAGGATTCAATTGATATGTTCTCATCTAATCAACCGAGTTGGGCCAAGGGGAGGTTGTACTAGGAAAATAGGTAAGGGTCAGTAATATCACACAGCGGAGATGAACCAAGTCATGTAGTAAAATTCATCTCTCACTTGGGCCAAAGAGTTTGGTGAACTTAACTTACCGTCCTGCATGTTACACACTAGGAGAGAATTAGGTTATCCGGTGATACTAAGTTAGGGAATCATGGGGAACATTATACCCCATTTTCTTTCCATATTGGTTAAACTCTTGTGTTAGTTAGGATTACTTTTCTACTTATTATCACAATCCCCCACCTTCGGGGAGATAAGTTGGTTAATAACTCAAATTGCATTAATTGAATTCTTCTAAGTTACGGTATTCCCTTGAGTTCAACCCTAACCATGGTTAGGTTTTATTTCTTAACAATGACCACTTTATCCTAAAAAAGGAGGTATAGCTCGGGCGACATCAAGATTTTAGCGTCGTTGCTGGGGAATACAACTAGACTTGTTTAATTCAAGTGATTTGGGAATTAGTTCTTATTTCTCTCATTTTATGTTTTTGGTTTTTTTAGATGTCCATACAGATCATATGTTCAACAATCAATACCAGATAATCCCACAAGTTTACAAGTATTCACAATTCCACAATCATTTCACAAATCAAGGATTCACAATATTTACAATTACCCTATCCAAAATTCCATGATCAAAGCCTACAATAATATCATTCTAACCCATTTTAAGCCACAAACCACCCAAACACATTCACATAGGAAATATAAGGTTCAATCATACTCAACAAAAGGTTAGAAGTTCACTTGCCTTATTAGAAGTCTCAATCAAGTCAAATCCATGTATTTTTCCCTTCCACGATGATCCAAATCACCACAATTTAATCAAATATAGCATCATAATCACATATGAAACTAACGACACTAAAATCAAGCAATTTGGGTGAATAGGGCAAAATGGTCCAAAAATCTCATACCAAAAAAGGTTCTTAAAATCTAAAAATTCTTACATGAAAATAATCTTCAAGTAAAAAAAAATCTAATGGTGAAAATCATTTAGAAAAAGGTATTAAAATGAGTTCACAATCATCATTTTAGTATCAAAAATCAATGTCTGAGAAATCCCAATTTATTCAATTTAAAACCCCGATTTCCATGTTAAAATCACAATTTAATAAATGGGAAGTGAAAATATATGTTAGAATTACCCAATAGTCTTGTCTTGAAAATCCTTGAAGAATCTCTCTAAAACCGAGCTTGGAATATTAAAAATGGTGAAACTCAACATTTTAAATGAAGCACACTGTTTCAGTTATGAATACACTTCGCGAACATGGAAGGACATGGACACAAAGCCTCCATCCGCGAACGTGGAGGTCAAGGGAAATTAACACTCCCTGTTATGCGAAAAATGACCGACTTAAAGGAAAATTGAAAATTGGTCGAAAATCGAGAATCAATCTAAACTCAATTAATTTAAGCAAAATCAATTCTCGAGATTCGAAAAAAGACACAGAGTCGCCACCTAATTTTATGGATAACTAGGAAACCATAAAAGTATTTTAAAAGATCTAACAGAAAAATCTTTTAAAAATCCAGAGTTCAGGTTCGGGTTCACATTTCCACTTCGAGAAGGTTTTAAGCACTCGAAATGGCCGCTAAATGCGGTTATCCGACGATTAGGTAGTTTGACTAACTTTGACTCAACAAAATTGATTTTTTTTTAAGATTAGCTTAAATTGTAAAAGACTTTGACTTGACTTACAAAGATTTGACTCAACGCAACCAAACTAAAAAAACTCGAAATAATGATTAAGTTTGGAGACATGGAAAGTACACATTTTCCTTTTCATATTATTTTTTTTTATTATTTTAGAAGACTTGGACAAAACTTTAAAAGACTTAACCAGGTTTGGAAAAGATCTGATTAGAATTTGACATAAAACCAAAGTGATTGACTAAACCTGACTGTTAATTATCTCGTTCCTTTATAAAATTTTATCATCACCTTCCTTATTATTTTCTTACATATATATACATAGATATACACATATACATACATATACGTATACATATGTATGTATATATATACATATGTATGTATATACTCCACCCACACAAACAATTAGGAGTTAATTTTAAAATATAAAACCAGTTTTTCGTTGAAGTAAAACAAATTAACATAAATGGTCTTGTCATGCTGAGGAGTTTAATCAGATTAAAACCAAAAGATTAAGGTTAGCAATAAACAACACAGCAAATGATATTAAACCGATAAAATAAATTGGGCTTTGACAGGCCCATCACCAATCCCTCCAATTGTTGCTTCGGCGTTGGCCCATAGAGAGAGACTTGGGCCTCCATGGCCCATCGAAGAATGTGGAGATGGAGGAGTCCTTACGGACTCGCAGACGAGAATTCATGCAAAGAAAAAGAAAAGAATGAGTACATCGAAAATAGTAATTGAATATTATCTCAACTCGCAAAGTAGATTAATATCCAAAACTCATACTTGCAGCCTTGACATACAATCAACCACATACAGTCAATCACAGATTTGAACTATACATTTTGCAGTCCAGTAAAGACACCATACTTCAGATTTTCCAGAAGGCAAAACTAATATGTGAACTGTTACATTGTTCAAGCATCAAATAATATCAAACCAACATGGATCAAAATTCAGAATCACAAAAGATCTAAAACAGATTAGCGATGCTCTCCAGCGACAGGGATGATATTGCAGCAGCAGGGAAGATAAGAATAAATCAATTATGTACAATGTTGGCTAAGCATGTCGCACGTAACTGAGTAACTGAAGTATCATAATACATTTAGACAACATTTGTTTTAATTCAACTAACAGTGGACCAGAAGAATGAACAACAAAGAGAGACATATATGAATCTGTATCAGTGATCATTAGCTCCCTCAATAAAAATCAGAAAAAAAGATAGAACAATTTTCAGTATTGCAAACAGTTGAGTTGTTAAGTGGATTTATTCTAAATATTGGATCTGGAAGAGAACATGAGATGATTGAGGCTCAAACAAGATTCAATTACTTTATGCTAAATTAGACTTCCCTTATTATTAACATGGCAGTAATGAACAAACCGATCAGCAAATGAGAATAGCCAAGATATTTGCGTAAATAGCCAAGCCATAGATGGATGTAATTTGATGGAAAGCAAACAACCAAGCTAAATAATCTAATGAGAGCATCAGTTCGCAGATTAGTTGAAAACATCTTAGATTATATGAATGCAAACACGACAGTTGAGAAGCAACCAAAGAACCTCTTACTCATTAAACTCAAGCATGTCTTATTACGAACAATATACGGACAGATGAGATACTATGCTGTAATTTAATAATTTGTCGTGCTTGAGAATATGTTGAAACAGGGGATTTCCCGGCAGAAAGCATTCTACTAGTTGCAATGGAACGAAGACATAACCCATGTGTATTTAAAGTCTTACAATCCCATTTGCTTGATTTTTAAAATACCAAGAGAATTAGCATATCACAACAGCACACAAATGAATATCTATAGATATATTTTAGACTGGAACAAACAATGTATAAGACTGAAACATGTGCCAAATTGGTTCATTGATAGTAATTTACCAGATTTGTCGTCAACATAGATTAACAGAATCGAAACATGTCTCAAGCAAGCTCAACTTATCACTGGTCTCAACCTACAATAGCTAAGCAATGATGAACAAAATAATATCGAAACACCTCAACCAGTACCATTCTCTGAATTCGATCATCAACAACAAAACACTTCAAACATAGCCAACAACAACCAGGAAACATTTACAGAACATTCTTCGTCGAATCTTAACTAATGCGAATTCCTATGTTGCTCCAACAATCACATTTTAATTGCAATATATTAGACTCGAATGAAAAGTAAAGCTTGGGATATTACCTTTTTTGGGGCAGCGAACCGGGACGGCGAGCTCGATGCAGACTTCGTTGCCACCAAAGAATTTACCTCAAATTCTTCGACTCGAAGACCCGATATTCCGGTTTGAACTTTCCCAGATGTTCTGATTTTTTTTTTAGTTTCAATATTGACGATGGAGTATGCTAAAGCTTTTTCAATTTCTCGATTCCCCCCGGTTTTTTTTCTCCTCATCCACCGATCTCTCTCCCTCTTTCTGGGAGTATGTATACGAAATGGGGTAACGGTCGACTGACAGGGGAAGTATGGGTCTGTTATTAAAAAAAAACACGCGTGGGATGGGGTGAGCTAGTGCGGTCTGAGGGAGGGTATGGATCGACTGGGTTGCGAGTCAGCTTTGACAGAGAGACTAGTGCGCACATGGTGTTGTCGGGGTTGGTCGAGTCAAGAAAGAGATGAGGGGAGGGGTGTGTGAGAGGATGAGAAACGTCGAGGGGGTGAGGGAGACGGCCAGGTCATCGCCGGCGACGAAGAAGAGCGGCGACGAGGGTTCGGGGTTCTCGGCGTTCTCTGGTTTTCTTTTGTTTTTTCTGGGAAATGAAATGAAATGAAGAAGGGGAAAGGGATTTTGGAATTGGGGGAGCGTGAATCACACGCGCCCGATTTAATTAATTTTTTTTTGTTTTAAATACAGATAAAGCTTCGATGATTAAATTGACCCCGTGGAGGGTAAAAATTGGGTGTCAACACTCCCTGAATGCGGAGACCTCCCCTGCGAACATAAAGGTCAAGAAGCATAACACTACACGAACACGGAGGGCAACCTCGCGAATTTGGGTACTAATATGACTGCACCAAATTATAGTCCAAACCAACTATCTCACACATGGAATAGACCCTCGGGATTCATTTGGAACGCAATATACTCAAACCAGACATACAAACCTACTAGAATTAACATTCCAAACTCAATGGGAACATCAAAATTCGATTTGAGGCCTCTTTGGCCAGAACTCGATAAAACTCAAAGAAATTAGTTAAAACTCAAAATACTCAAACTATCCTCAAAAACTCTAAAAATTACAATGAGACCATTCTAGTATTAGTTTCACCATCCGGAACCACTGGAACTATCGGAATTTTGATTAGAGCTTCCAAAATCTGAATGTTGACCAAAGTCAAACTATGATCCAAAACTGAAAATACAACTTTAGCTCCAAAATCTCCAGTTTAATTCCAAATTCACTTCCGTAAATTCTCTTAGATCGGATTGTGACTGACCCTTGATGGATAGGTTTTCAGCATACTATGTGCCTTAAATTTCATTTTTGCTGCCTTTGATAGATCCCGAGATGAATTGTTGGATCAAATTGTTGTTAGCAGTTGCTAGTGCAACTTGGTTAGTTCTCAACTTATCTAGCACGACACCACCTCCTTATTTTGGTTGAGACACTCTTTGAGCTGATTCTTTTACTGCACTGCCACCCCTAAAGCTTCTTTACGATTGAAAGAAAGATTATAATTTTCCTTGAATATTCTCTCCATCTCCGAGAATTGTGAATCAATCTCTATTAGAAGTTTATGTCGAATTTTTTCTAATCTTTTAATAGTCACTGTCATATTATTGCTTTTCAAGCCTCACCAGAATGTCTTTCTAGTGAATTCACCTAAGATATTTCTAGAAATAATAACAAGCTTCCTTTCAAATTCTACTTTTGAAAACTTAGTGCAGATAAATGGGCTTTTTCCTTCTCTAACTGTTGTCATTCTTGCTACCTCAACAGGGTCACTTTCTCTAATTGAGTTTTGAGATTTGTTGAAATTAAATTAGTAAGGAGAGCGATCATTGCTTGTTGTTGTAGTGTGTTAAGTTTTGCTCATCGTGATGTCACATTGTGATATTGTTCCTCTTCTATGTCAGTTAAATGTTTCTTAATTGTATGAAACATCATCCGACCAAACTTTCTAAATTAAGTATAAATAAAAATTTCAAGTAAATGAGAAAAAAAAACATCATAAGAAGTCACAGGTTTACTGGATATTAAAAGTCTTGATGTCGTCATGAATTTCGCATTTAAAAACCCAATCAATAAGTTTTAATTTGGACAAAAGGTTGTTTTGGAGGCAAGAAACTTGAGAAGCTCTGAGAGATTGGGAGGGAAAATATGGTGGAAAAGGAATAGCCTTTAAAATATATATAAAAAAGAGGAAATGTTCATGTAATAGTACAAGGATGATGCTTGACAGAAAACCTGGATGATTGAAGAGTTTCAGGGTGATGTTGTGGACTGAGTTTGAAATTTCGTAGATGGAGGTGTTGAGGGTAAATAGAGGGGAATTAAAAGTAAGAAACAAGAGTTATAGGGAGAACACTAATATATAAGTATACCTGGATGGTTCTGAAGCATGGGTGCTAATTTTTAGATAGATTCTACGGCGACAACTGATTTGGATTGATAGTGCAAATAATGTAAAAATCGCAGTAGCGTAAGAGACGTCAAAAATCAAAAAAAGAAAGGTTCAATGAATTATATTGGGTAGTGTGGAGGGAGATCTAGTGAAGTGGATGATGCTTGATTAAGGCAAAGCAACAACAGATGAAAGTAAAGTGCCGTTTGAGATTAGGTATATTAAATATGAAAAAGTATGAAGTTTGATCTATAGAGAATTGAGCGTCTGTGATGGCACCACATAAGTGAATTAAGAATCAACTTTTATACACACATACACATATGATTTTTTCTTTTACACGTCCTTTAAAAAATTATAAATAAAAAATAATAGTTTTACTAATTTACTTCTTAAGCTTTTTTTTTTCAACTTTACAAATTTTGTTTACACAATGAAAAATTTTGAAGTATAAATTTTTTCAATTGAAAAATAATGTTAAATAACTATTTATATTTATCCTAAAAAATACAATTGAATTTTTATAAGGTTAAAAGCAAACGTCCTAAAATCTTTCTAAATATGTAGTGATTTAAATAAATTTGAATTTATATTAATTTATTTATCTTGATTTTTGACAAATAACATAAAATCTATCCAAAATATAAAAAAAATAAATAAATAAACTACATAAGAGGAGATTTGGAAAAGTAATGTTATGGAGAGAGAAAACAAAAAGGGGTTACTAATTTTAGGACATTATTATTATTACCGTGCCTTGATATTGTTACTGTGTTTTTTAAATTTGTGCAACAAAATATATTTAAACAAAGTGAAGAAAATGCGAAGTACTTTATAAAATAATCATACTATGAAATATTATTCACCATCCGTCAAAAGTTTCACTACTAAGTCATCCTCTTTGTTAATCAATCACATAAAAAGAACATTTCAATTTAAATAGAATAGTTAAAACTAATAATATATGAATTATAGACATACCTGACATTTTTTATATATTTTTCATTTCAAAAGAATGATTATTTCTTTTTTGAAAACGTTTACTTTTAAGTTTTTTAAACATGTTTAAAATTTTAAAATTTAATAGTATTTTAATATATTTAACATAATTTTAATTTAAAATTACACAATTAAATAAGTTTATTTATTTTTTAAATTCTATATCCAGTTAAATCAAACCATTCTTTTTGAAATAAAAAATATTTAATATTATTATGAATAGCAAATCCAAATATCATATTATTAATGTTAATAATCTATCTATATATAATAGGAAAAGCAAAAACTGACACGTGTCAGCCAAAAAACAATAGAATTTATGAATTATTTTGTGTATTTCTTGCTTTGTAACAAACAAAGAATTAAATATCCACATGAAGAATACAGGGGCAAACAAGAAGCAGCAAAGAGTACTTTCTCTTTCAAAACATGAGAAGTACCAAATTGCGATGCCACCATCAAAGAAGAAATAGGTATAGTTGATCTTAATTTCCAAATTTCTCAATGTATAATACTTGCACTTCCTATTTTTTTTTCCTCTTCCGAAAAAGTTTATCTGTCTTTTTATCCTTCTTAAAAACTATCAAAACAACTCTCATTTACAATTAATAATACTTTTAAATTTTAACTCTGACCCATTAATATTAAAAATAAGAATTTTGTAGGTTGTTATCACTTTCACATAATGAAAAAAAAAAGAATCACATTAATGAAACATAATTCTTCATATGTTAGAATTATTAAGATTAGCAGAAATTTTCGTGAATCACATTGATGTTTCATTTATTTTTAATATATTACAAAGACATGCTTGGGAAGAAGTGTTATTTACTTCTTATAACTTACGAAATGATTACTTTTCAACACTATTTTGTGCATCTAACGAATATTGTACTTGCAAAAACATTGAAAGAACATAAAATTCACATATTATTTTCTTAGTTTAAATCAAGACAATACAAACAAATAATATAATTACTTAGTTAAATATGATGTATGTCTTTTGAATTATTATAAATACCCAATATAATAACACAGGACCTTTAAATATAATAAATAAATTTTACAATATATAAGGCTTTTGAATACAATCCATATCTGTAGAATTATATGCAATAAATATACGTAGGTGAGAAAATGGTTAGATCAATCGAAGTTATCTACAATAATTTTTTTTTTTTTTAAAAAAAAAGAGTTGTAAAGAAAAAATAAATCTTGCGTTTAATCCATCCCGCTGAAAGAAATTAACAATTCAAATATAATAAATTGTGTAACTTACTGTTGACACCCAATTTTTACCCTCCACGGTGTCAAATTAATCATCGAGTTTTATTTTTGTTTTAACAATTTTTAAACAATGATTTCCAAAAAAAAAAAAATTTAAGTGGGCGCGTGGGGTCTTCTTCTTCTGCTCATTCTCCTTTCCCCTTCTTCTTAAAACCAAAACCAGAAAACCATTTCCCCATTTCACCTTCCCTTCAACCCAGAAAATCCCCAATCAAATCCCCAACCAAATCCCCAACGTTCATCCTATCTTCAACGTTATTGTCCCACAAATCACGTTTTCCATCTCGTTCTCTTCAAAAATCGTGAATGGAGGAGTGATTCAAGGCTACCATTTTCAAATTCAATCCGTTTATCGTCCCTATATATATCCCTCTTCTTCTCCATTGGAAGCAGCCGTTGAGAATCTGAAAAACCCTAGCCGCAATCATCGGAAAACAACCCTAAAAAAATCCAGCCATCGACAGTAGAGGGGTCGACGGGAAAAAAGGGGAGAGTTCAAAAGAAACACGGTAGTCAAGTATTATAGGGATATTCAATCGATTTCAAACATTAAAAATCCAAAAGCTCTCGTCAGTTGCTACAGCTCCTATTTCGGTGGTGTCAAAATTCGCGAGCTTGTTGTCCCAGTCGCTGCCCCCAAAAAGGTAATACTCTATCTTCTCCGTCATGTCGAGTTTCAGAGATTGTGGTTGAATATGATTGTCGAAGACTGTTGCGAAGTTATTTTCGTATGTATTAGTTAAGGTCTAACTTAAAATGCTTCGTTCGAACTG